>PVJH01004999.1:0-117738 GCA_004026705.1 Nesogale talazaci
AAAGAATTTTCAGACAAACAAACTCTCTTATAAGAGCAGTTGAGGAGAATGAAGGGCACTATAGGTACAGCAAGTAGAGTAACAGTTTTGGGAGAATTACAGTGGTGGCGGTGCAGCCCATACTGAAATATATACAGTGATACGTTTATCACATCTATAATTCCATTCTTGGAAACATTTTGCAAACCTATTTGTTTAGATAGCAGACAGCACCTCCCTTGTTTTTTGTTTCACTTATTCTATGAGTTAAATTGCTGTCCTTTCATATCCCTCTTCGTTTGTGGGACAAAAAGAAGTCACATAGAGTGAGGTTAGGTGAATAAAGTGTGTGGGGTAAGAAAGATATGCTTTTTTTTTGCCCCAAACTGGTGCACTGAGATGACTGTATGAGCAGCATGTATGGTTGCATTGTTATGGTAGCAAAACAAGTCCCCCACCTGCCACAAATCAGGCCGTTTTTTGTTGCACACTGTTACCAATCTTTTCAGGACCTCCAAATAGAAAGCTTGATTAACAGACTTGGTGGAACGAACTCCAAATGCACTACAAGTAGACATTTTTGCCCATTCTTGTCCATTCAGAAGTTGATGGATGTCCAGAATGAGGTTTGTCATCAGTCAACATTTCCCCTTTTTTGAAAGGAGAAAAACTACTGGTTCACTTGAGCTTTGTTGTCTTTGTAAGCTGTGTTCAACATCACAACAGTTTCTGTGTCATTCCCCCCCAAGGAAACAACATTTCATAGCCGCACACTGTTCTCTTAAATTGGTCATCACAAAAAACGAGGTTAGAATGAAACTGCTTTTTTTTTGGGGGGTGGGGGGAGGGGGCATCACTGCTCTCTGGTGGTGGGAGTAGAAGGCCCAGCCTGAATGCTGGAATTGAACCTCCATCCCAGTGGGCCGCAGTCCCACGCACAACCACTACGCCACCGGAGTTCAGCCCTAGAGTGAAACTGCTTTTACAAAAAAAAAAAAATTCACTATAGCAAGAAAGAACCTTCCCACTAATTCATAGCAGGTTGCTTGCTGCTCGCCTAATGGGAAAAAATGCAGACTATGACAGCGCTGCTCTGCCCTGTGCAATCTGGTTTCTTGTTTCCTTTGGGGTTCCTCTTCATATAGAAGTGACAACAAAGAAGGACTTACTCCCCACGTAGGAGGAAGGAGATACCAAAACTTTATTCATAGCTTCAAAACACTGTGAGATACTGAAGGCTAACGATGTAAATAGAACACCATTGGAGATAGTGAGAGATGATGGACCCGTTGGGCCGGAGGGCACTTGAAATGTAACCAAGGAGGAGCTACTTTCTCAGAATGTAATAGACCATGGTGATATGAGTGAGATAACACTCTATGAGTGGAGTTTTGGGGCTCTTCATTTGCTGATGGAGGAATCTCTCAAGGTAAAGAGAAGCAGCTGCAAAAATCTGCTTATGGTAGGAACTTGGAATGTTCTAAGTATGAACCTAGGGTAATTGGAAGTAATCAAAAATGAAATGGAAAGCATAAAGAACAATATCTTATAGGAATTTGAAACAGGGAATCCAGGACAGATGATCCTTTCAAGACTAATAGTGAGAGTGATGATACCGGGAGGGTGGAGGGAAAATAGGGTAGAAAGGGGGAACTGATTATAAGTTTCTACATATAACATCCTCGCTGAGGTACGGACAACAGGGTGAAGGAAGACATTGGACAGTGTAAGATATGACAAAATAACAATAATTTATAAATTAGTAAGAGTTCATGAGGGAGGAGGCAGTGTGAAGGGAGGGGAAAAAATGAGGCGCTGATACCAAGGGCTTAAGTAAGAAGAAAATGTTTTGAGAATGATGAGGGCAATGAGTGTACAAATGTGCTTAGCATAAAATGTATGCATATTTAGGCTGTGATAAGAGTTGTCGGAGCCCCCAATAAAATGATTAATAATAATAATAATAATAATAATAATAATAATAAAAGATCGATATCTCAGACTTTAGTGAGGTGAAATGAACTGATACTGGCCATTTGCAGCAGAAAATCCTAGGATTAACTATGTCTGGAATAACACAATCAAGAAGAAAGGCAAGCATTCATGGTCAAAAAGGACACTGTGAAATCAGATTGTATAAATATGGGGAGAGCTTGTGACCCTGGCACCCACCTTTCCTATTGCTAAAGCATGCAGTGCTTCCTTGTTCTGTCTCTTGCTGATGAAGATCAAGGTGTGCAGCCTTCAGTATGGATTGCAACTCAATATAAAGAAGATCAAAATACTCACCACTGGACTAACAGGTAACATCATGATAAATGAAGAAAAGATGGAAGTTATTCAAGGATTTTGTCTAATTTGAATCCACAATCAATGCTCATGGAAGCAGTTGGATCAAAAGAATAGTTGTATTTGGTACATCTGCTGCACAAGACGGCTTTAGAGTATTGAAAAGCACGGATGTGACTTTGAGGACTAAGGTGATCCTGACTCACGTCAGGATATTTTCCATGATCTTATATGCCTGTGGAAGTTGGACATTGAATAAAGAAGATTGAAGAAGAATTGATGCGTTTGAGGTGTGGTGCTAGAGAAATATATTGAAAGTACTATGGACTGCTAAAAAAACAAACAGAAAAAGTATGCCCAGAGTGCTTCTTAGAGGCAAGGATAGCAAGACTTCATTTTACATACTCTGGACATGTTGTCAGGAGAGACTAGTGCCTGGAGAAGAACATTGCTTTTGGTAAAGTGAAAGAGCAGTGAAGAAGAGAAAGTCCCTCAAGAAGCTGGATTGACACTGTCCATGGCTTCAACAATGGGATCAAGAAAGGGATCAATAGTAAGGATGGTGACAGACCAGACAATGTTTTGTTCTGTTGTGCATAGGTCACTATGTGTCAGAATTGACTGACACCTAATGTGTTAGTCCGAGTAGACTAGAGGAACAAATTTCATAGACTTGCATATAGATATAAGAAAGGTTTATATGTAAGAGGAATAGGACATTGAACACAGTCCAGTTCAAAGTCATAAGTCCTATATTAACCCATATGCCTGAAATCAGTCTATAAAGTCTTCCGACTCACGAAGTCACAGGTCAGTAGGTGCAGAATCCTGGCGCTGGGAGGGGTCTCCCCATGGCTCCTTGTTTCCAGGGCTCAGGGTCCAAGAACAGCAGAAGCAACTCATAACTGACAGAGGTCTCCATGTTGCCACCCCAGCTTCAGAGGTCTGGCTCTCTCAGGGCAAAGCTGTGTGGTCTCTCCTCCAGCTCCTCCAGTTTCTCAGATGCTGCCATCTTGTCTTGTCTGTGATTCATTGTCTCATCCACTGTCCACTGGGGGAGATAGCTTCTCATCTTCATGAGGGAAACATCGCGAGATTTCCCAGAAGTCTCAGGAGAAAGCCATGCCCACATAGAGGTCTCATTGGCTACTCAATGGCTATCTCCAGATTAACAGGCTAGACTCCACCCCTACATTTCAATCATAAAATTAACATAAGCACAGGACCGCCACACCTAACAACACCATAAGTAATGTTGAGTACTTTTTTTCAATGGCAGGCTGCCTGGCCTGGATTACCCAATAACAGAAATGAAATTATCTTCTCTGAGATAGAAATCCCCCTCTTCCCTACCCTTGAATTTACATTAAGTTCTCGTAGGAGTGTATTGATAAGGGGTGACCGTGGAGTAATTCTATATAGTATGAACTGATTGTCTTCTCCCTCTCTTGTCCCAAATGAGAAACTGACCTTAGCTGAGGCAAAGCCCCCTCTAATGAAATGGTTTTTAAGACATACAAATAAGGGAGCAATATATGGAGTATAAACATTAGACAGTATTAGAATCTTCTAATACCCATGTTAGAAAATTATGTGACATGAGAAAAGATGCTTGTCTTTGGCTTAGGGTTTCTCCTGATAGTCGTGGTTTCATTCAATATTTGTCCATTTGGAATTGATCATTTTGTTCAGCAGAATGGTTTCCAGTGGATTCATGTCATGTGGTGCTTTGTGGCTTCATCACTGTCTTTTTGGATGCATAGTACTTCACAATAGGCATGTACCAACGTTTCTTTTTCTTCTTTTTTTTAGGCATCACTGCCCTCTGGTGGGAGTGGGAGGCACAGCCTTGGTCCTGGAGAGCTGCTGCTGGATTCGAACCGCCAAGCCAGTGGGCTGCAGTCCTGTACTCAACCACTACGCCACCGGGGCTCAGTCCATACCAATGTTTCTTTATCTATTCTTCTCTTAATGGGTGTTGTTTCATAGTTCTAAGAAACTAGTAATCTAGTCAATGTCCTAATAGAATTTCCTACTCTGAATTTCATATAAGGACAATCATAACAAAACCCCAAAGCAATGACAAAATAAAGCACAGCGAAAATCTTACTCTAAAGAGAAAGAGGAAAATAATATGGATTAAACAGATTAAAATGGATCAAATGTAAAATATGAAAATAAAAATAATAATGTACCAGGGTTAACGAGGGTGGGAGATGAGGAAGGAGGTAACAAAGAGGAGCCTGAAAGGCTCAAGTAGAAAGAAAATGTTATGGAAAAGATGATGGCAACATATGTACAAATGTGTTTGGTACAATTAATGGATGAATTTTTATAAGACTGCAAGAACCACCCCCCCCAAATGATTTCTTAAAATAAATAAATCAAATGGACCAAAGGGAAAGTAAAGATAGCATGCTGATATGGTTATCAGCAACTTGAAACAACCAGCCACTCTGCAAGAGAAAGACCAGATCCTCTAATCCTGTAAACAGTTACACTTTCAGAAACCCACAAACACACTTCTATATTGTCCTAGAGGGTCACGATGAGGTAGAATGGACTCCATGGCAGGCAATTTGAGATTTGATGCAATCTGTCTGAAGGCAAGAGTTTTCACAGCCTTGGTCAAGGGGCTGAGGGGATTCAAGGTAGGTTTAATCCCCACTGGGTCTCTGCAAAAGGATTTCAGACTTTCCCTGTCATCCAGGTTGCTGTTAGGTGTCTTGGTCAGTTCCAACTCATAGAGACCCTATGTACTCATAGAGACCCTATGTACTCATAGAGACCCTATCTACTCATAGAGACCCTATGTACGGCAGAGCCCAGCATACCCCGTCCTGCAGCGTACTCAGAATTGTTCTTATGTTTGAGCCCTTTGTGGAAGCCACTGTGGTGATTCATCTTCTCCAGAGACTTAAAAAAAATTGCTGCTTCTTTACTTTACCATGCATGCTGTCCTTCTCCAGGGACTAGTCCCTTTTGCTCACATGTTTAAAGTATGTACGATGACTTGCCATCCTTCCCTCCAGGAGCATTCTGGTGTTCTTCTTCCAAGACAGATCTGTTTGTTCTTTTGACAATCAATGATGCTTTCAATATTCTTTTTTGTTTTTGTTTTTGGTGTGTCCCAGGTTTGTTGAAACTATTATAGCACCGTGGAAAAGATTAAGTGTCTCCACGTGGTGTTTTGAAATTCATTCCAACTATGGGCTGAGTGACCTGCAGGACGGACTGCCAAAGTCCAGAAGCTTCAACATTTCTTTAGTGTCTGGAGTCACTTCAATAATCTGGTCCAAGACTGAGACCTCAGGCATGTAATTATCTCTCTGCTCTCTCTCCTCCTCCTGCAGCTTGCTGGAGAGCCCTCTCACAGGGCCTGTCTGAATCCTCTTCATCAAGTGCGTGACACAGACTGCTAGTTTGTTGCGGAGTTTCTTGCTGGGAATAACGGCGAGCTCCTCAAATACATGCTTGCTGGTGTGCAAGTCATTGCCCAGACATGTGTAGTATTTCTCAATGATCACCCTGGCCGCCTTCTTTGGTTTTGGTGCAAAAGTGTGGATGTCGTGGATAGAAAAACATTTTGAATGTATTTAGTCAGAAACAGCATGTGCCATAAATCTTCTAACTCTTTTAAAAGTATTTAAAGTACAAAAAAGATGCTAAACAATTAGATCATTGACATATATATATATGTGCCCCATGTTGGGGGGTCCAACATAAAAGAGGCTTTCAAGATTCTTTTCCAACTTTGTAATTCAAATGCATTGATTTTTTTTTCAGTTTTCCTTATTCAATATCCAACTTTCACATGCAAAGAGTGAATGAAAATAGCATGGCTTGGGTCAGATGAACTTTATTCCTCTATGTAAACTTCTTACTTTTCAATATTTTATAGAAGTTTTGTGCAACAAATTTACTCCATGTGATATTTTGTCTGTTCTAATAATGCTTCTGTATCTTAGCAAGACAAAAATCCTTGACACCTTGAAACTTTCCCCCTTTGCTTATCATGATGCTACCTATTAGTTCAGTTGTGAGGATAATTGTTTTCTTTATCTTTCAGCTGTAATACATACTGAAAACTGCAATCCTTGAAAGAACTAAAGAGAAAAAAATTCAAGCTGTGAGTGGCAATATTGAAAGAGCCTGTGGAAAAGACACTGGATGGTGTAGGAAGCATAAAGGAATATAGAAAGAATACAGAGTCACTATAAAAAAATAGTTGAAATTCAACCATTTCAAGAGGTAGCATATGACCAGGACCCAATGTAAAGCACCATATGATTTTGTAGTATAGCATTTCATGGCTAAAATGCTTTGATCTAAAGTAAAACATTTTAATTACAATAGTAGAAATGAGAAGGTATACAGTTTCCATAATAAAGCAGTAGATTTTTCACTGCCCGTCCCAAGAGGAGAAGCATTACAATGATTTCAGTTAAAGGATGTATAGGATCATTGACATTTGCATTGTGTGTGGGAAATATCACGAGTGATATTAGCACTATTATCAGGACTATAGTATTTATTTAGTTTAGAATAACTACTTATTTAGTTTTGAATAACTACTTCTGTTGTCATAGTCATTTTAGTATCCATTTCTTGGATGTCATGGACAAAAGTATGCAAAAAACTTTGAATGCATTTAGTCAGAAACTTAGCATGTGTCATAAAATCTTCTAATCCTTTTAAAAGTATTCAAAGTACAAAAATAGATGCTAAACATTTATACCATTGATATATATATATATGTGGATTAATGAACATTTTAAAGGGGACTTCAAGTGGAAGGGATAAGTAACTTAATATTTGAGTTCAATTGTATCTCACTTTTCTAGTTTTCTTGAAATATTTTGGCCAGGCACCATTAACAAATCAGCAAAACAAAGCTTATCTAAAGACAAGTATGTAAAAATGGCATGGTCAGCTCATAATAATAATTCTTAAAAGAAAAATATCTGACAGGAATTATAAAAGTAATGCAAAGCTAAACGCAGTCAACTGAAAACAAAAATTTAGCCAAAAATATCTTTAAACATAATTATTAATCTTATTTCAGCTAGTTTCAGATATTAAATATAATAATCTTGACACATAATACCAAATAGTCTCTATATACAAGAATATGCAAGCTAAAAACATCTTTAAACAGCTGAATAGTAATAAAATCTCCATAAGTCCGTGCTGCTAACTGCCCAGTTAAAATGACTGACTTTGATGACACTAGAGTCAAATGAAACAAAGTGTTGACCAAATTTGCAATTGAAATAATAAAGCTGTGACACAGTATTTTGTGCCTATTGTTTAATACCATGCACAAATCATTGACATATAAATTTTTTTGTTTTTTTGTTTTTTTTGGGGCATCACTGCCCTCAGGTGGTGGGAGTAGGAGGCCCAGCCTTTGCTCCGTGGAGCTGGAATCGAACCTCCATCCCAGTGGGCCGCAATCCCGTGCACAACCAGTACGCCACCGGGGCTCAGCCCAACATATAAATTTAACCCAACAGAAACCTGGTATTTCTCCTAACATGACAAACTTTCATGCAACTCACACCTGTTAAACAACCTTTTCTTAAAAGATACTTCTATCTTTATAAAACAGAAATAAATATTGTGTGGTTTTCCATGAAGTTTCAAAGTCATCAGGACTTTATAATAGAATACTGATAAATAATACTTAGTGATTTAATTCAAAATTATAAGATGAAATCTTAGCATTTTATTTTTTCAAAGTTATGTGTCTTCAGCATCAACCAAGGGGTTTATTCTGAGACACTAAAATCTTGCCTTTGAGATAGATTATGCAGTGGGTAATTACATTTGTTTCACATAGGTATTAATGAAGAAAGCCAATTTTATATGCCATTTTACATTAAACTTTAAAAAAATTCCCATAAGTTAATCCATCAAACTTTGTTTTTAGGTGCCTTTTCTTTTTTAAGATCATTTTATTAGGGGCTGTTAAAGCTGTTATAACAATCCATACATCAATTATATCAGGGATATTTCTACATATGTTGCAATCATTATTTTCTAAACATCTACTTTCTATTTGAGTCCTTGGTATCAGCTCCTCTTTTTTTTCTTCCTCCCACCCTCAAGATGCCTTGATAAATTATTATTATTTCATATCTTATAATGACCACTGTCTCCCTTTCCTCATGGTTTCTGATGATCATTCCCCTTGTGTGTGTGTGTGTGTGTGTGTGTGTGTGTTGTTAGGTATCTGTCATTGGGATCAGTTCCCCTCTTCCTCCCCTTCTCTCCTCACTTTCACCTTGTCCTCCTGGAATCACTACTCCCATTTCTGCTCCTGAACAGTTTATCTGACTTGAATTCCATGTATCCATGTATTGTGAGCCTCAATCTGTACCTGTGTACATGCTCTGATGTAGCCCGCACTGAAAGGTAGCACTGGGGTCATGATGGTGGTGGTGGTGGTGGTAAAGAAGCCTCAGAGAAACAGAGGAATGTTGTCTCCTTGATCAGTGCTATACTGTGCCCGATTGACTCATCCCTTCTTTGTGACCCTTCTGTGAGGGGATGATCCCATGGTCTACAGATGGGTTTGGGTTCTCTGCTCCAACCCACCTCATTCTTAACAATATACTTTGTTTGTGGTCTTCTGATGCCTGTTACCTGATCTCATTGATACTTTATGATTGCACAGGCTGGTGTGCTTCTTCCATGGACTTGTTGTTTGGCTGCTTGTTTAACTTCAAGCCATTAAGACTCAGATGCCATATCTTTTGATAGCTGGGTACCATTTATTTTCTTCACCACGTTTGCTTATGCACACATTTTTTTCTTCAGCAATCATACTAGGAGGGTGAGCTAATGGAATGCTAGGTTGTTAGAACATAGTGTTCTTGCATTGAGGCAGGGCTTAGGGGAGGCCCAATATCTCAATGTATTGCCATATAAATATATGTACCTCGGCCAGTATCTCTATTTTTATGAATTATTGTATTTGTATATGCACACACCTATGTTTATAGCTCTATCCATAAATTTGCTTCCTAGATCTTTCCTCTATTTCCTTTTACCTTACTTTTGCCCCACCATCATGCTCACTCTTCTGCCTCTTAGTAATTCATTTCAGCTAGATTATTGTTCCTCCAATATCCCCAGGATCGCTACATCCTCTTCATTGTTGATTTAATTCTCTAGCTGTTCTCCTGTCTAGGATATTGTTAGCTCAAAACTCCCTTCCCTGCCTTCTCTTCTCCCACATCCCTCTAGAACCATCTGCCCTGTTGCTTTCTCCTGAAGCTTGCTTCCTATGCCTATCTTATATAGGTAGACAAATCAACAAAGATTGAATTAAAAACAAAAAATAAAACCCTAACAAAGCAAAATAACTAAGCATACATGAGTCAATTTCAGCTCATAGTTACAGAAAAAACCTTCCCCACTTCTACACCATCTTCACAATTGTAATTATGTCTAAACCCATTGTTGTAGCCACAGTGTCAACTCATCAGCTTAATGGTCTTCCTCTTTTTCATTGACCTTTTATGTTATCAAGCATAATGTCCTTTCCAATAAAAATTTAACAACGGTAAATAAGAACTTTGACCATACCAGATAAATTACACGAAGTCAACCAGAATAAGTTATTTTAAGACTTTTGCAATCTAATTCAATAATTCTGTCAGGATGTAAGCATTTATTACACTTTCATTTTTATTATGCTTTATTATTTTATTTATAATTTATTACACTTACCTTTCCACTTTTTACAGGAGACTTTAGAGAAACAATTTAAGATAAATTGTCACTTCTAGGACTTTCTTATGCCAGTAAAGTGTTGACTTGTGTGTGTTTGCAATGCTGGAAGTTATGCCACTGGTATTTCAAATACAAGAAGGGTCACACATGGTAAACAAGTTTTCAGTGCTGCTTCCACAGAACAACACAAGAAGAAGGAAGAAGCAGTCCACTTCTGAGGGATTAACCACTGAAAACCTTAGGATTAATTTTGTCAGATATGATGTACATTGATGAGTCCCTTACATTAGAAGAACTTCAAGAGACAACTGGGAAATTTTTTCCCAGATACTTTTCCCAGATACTTTCCCAGATACTTGTCAATCTTAGTGCTGTGGATGAATTAAAGGTTTTTGCATTATCATTTGCTGATTGGTCACAAATTACAATGGGAACAAGCAGCTGCAAGCGTCTATTAATAATTAGAGTGTGATATACAATTCTAGGAAGATTAAAATCTTCAAAAAGAAAACAAGATAGGGGAGAGAGGGGGAAAACGAGAAGCTGATACTAAGAGCTTAAGTAGAAAGCAAGTATTTTGAGAATGATGAGGGCAAAAATGTACAAATGTACTTGACATATAATGTATGGATGTATGGATTGCGATAAAAGGTTGTATGAGTCCCCAATAACATTATTTTTTTTAAAAAAGGAAACAAAATACACAGAAAAATATCTTAGAAACCAGTGAGCTAAAATTGATAGGTATTGGCCATTTTGACTAAGATAATTGTATGGTTTACTATACTGGAAATGATAAATTCAAGAGAAAAGGTGTCAATAATTATCTAAAAGGAACAATTCAAGATCTATCTTTAATATATAATGCTGTCTGTCATAGGAGAATATCCAAGTGACTACACAGAAGACTAAGTAATACAACTACTCAAAGTTATTCATCAAACACAAAAACCAGTGATGAAGAAATTGAAGAATTCTACCACCTTCTTCACTCAGAAATTGCTCAAGCATGCAGCCAAGATTACTGATGGCAAAATTTGGAAACCGAGAGAAAGATCAATCAATAGCTGGATAATTTGGCCTTGATGATCACATGAGAGAATTTTAGAAGAAAAATGACTTATTCATCGCAAATACCTATTTCAGCAACACAAATGGTGACTATACAGAAATATCTCACCAGATGCAATAGAATATATCTTTGGAAAGAATGAAGAACTTAATTTCATCAGCTAAAAAGGTCAGGCACCAACTGTGAAACAGACCATCAATTGTTCATAAACAAGATGAGATTGAAAATGACAAGATGAGAGTCAAAATACTATCCTCAATATTCAAAATTTATAGAACATCTCAAGAGAATATTTGAAGTGTTGAACGCTAATTATTGAACACCAGACAAGCTATGGATATTATACATGAACAAAGCAAAAGATCCTTTAAAAGATTGTAAAGAAAGAAAAGATAAAAGTGAATGTCAGGGGCTGAGCCCTGGTGGTGTACTGGTTGTGTGCGGGACTGCGGCCCACTGGGACGGAGGTTCAATTCCAGCAGTGGGGCTGGGCCTCCTACTCCCACCACTGGAGAGCAGTGATGCACCCCCCCCCAAAAAAAAGTGAATGTCAGAAGAGACTCTGAAACACACTCTTAATCATAGAATAGCTAAGGCACATAGAATAGCTAAGAAATGATGAATTCAAAGAGCTGAATAAAAAATTCAAAGGACAGTTGAGAAAACAAAGGGAAGTATTATAATAAAATATACAAAGACTAAGAGTAAGAAAGCAACAAGCAACATACTTGGCACATAATAAACATATACTTCAAATGGACGGCATTGAGGGGAAAAAAATCCTCCCCTCAAATTGCAATACTTAAGGCTTCTCTGGGCAAAATATTGAGCAAAAATGTTTGGTTAAATATACAACCATTTTGAGAGGTAGCATATAATCACGAACTTGTAGCTTTAAAAATAAAAGTTGAGGGGCTGAGCCCCAGTGGCGTAGTGGTTGTGCATGGGACTGTGGCCCACTGGGATGGAGGTGCAATTCCAGCTCCACAGGCGCAAAGGCTGGGCCTCCTACTCCCACCACCAGAGGGCAGTGATGCCAACCCCCCCCCCCCAAAAAAAAAAAACCAACCAAACAAACAAACAAAAAAAAAACCAGAGGGCAGTGATGCCCAAAACAAAACAAAACAAAAAAAAAAAGAAGTTGAAGCTGCTCTGAAGGTATTAGCCAAAAGTAAGACTTCATGAATTGCTGGAATTTCAATAGACATGTTTCAACAAACTCATGCATTACTGAAGGGACTCATTTATTTATGACAAGAAATAGAAAAAGGTTACCTGGCCAACCAGTTGGAAGAGATTCATATGTGTGTCTCTTCCAAGAAAAGATAAGCAAACAGATTGAAAAAAATATAAAAAATATTACATGCATGGTTTAAAATTATGAAAAGTGTGCATTATAATTATATCCTTTCATTATACTTATTCAATTTGAATGCTTTGCAAATAATCACAAGAACATGGATTATATAAACATGAGCATGACATCAACAATGGAGAAAAGCTCATTAGCAATCTGTGACATCAGATAAAACACTTTGCTTGCTGAAAGCAAAGATGATATGAAGCACTTACTGATAAGTATCAATGATTACAGTTTTCAAAATGGATTATAACACAATATAAAGAAAACAAAAATCCTCATAACTGGACCAATAGAAAACATCATTATGAACAAAGAAAAGGCTTAAGTTGTCAAGGATCCTATTTTTTCATTAGGATGCACAATCAACACAGAAGCAGATGTCAATAAATTAAATGACATAATCTTTTGTCTAATTTGCTTCACGAGATCTTTTTAAAGTATTGAAGAGGAGAAATGTACCTTTGAGGCTACAATGTACCTGATTCAAGTCGTGGTATTTTCAGTCACCTCATAAACATATTAAAGCCAGATAATGACTAAGGAAGGCTGTAAAAAATAGAAGGACTTGAATTACAGTGTTGGTGAAGAATATTGTCATATTGGCTGCCAGAATAACAACAAAATTCATCTTACTGGAATGCACAGCTAGTACAATCAAATTTCTTCTTAAAAGTGAAGATGATAAAAATGTATTTCAAATACTTTGGACATGTTATCAGGAGAGATGACCTCCTGGAAAAGAACATGATCCACAATAGAGGATCAGTACAGAAACAAAGATACTGGACAAGATAGTTTGACCTAGTTGTTTCAATAGTGGACTAAAACATAACAATTGTGAGAATGGCACAGGAAAGGACAGTATTTTGTGCTTTTGATTGTAAAGTCACTGTGACTTGGAGTCATCTTGATGGCAACTAAAAACAATCAAAATAAGAAATCCCCCTTTCAGTGAATTTTTCAAATAGATCAACTTATATCAACTTTTTAAAACATAAAAACTGCAAGTCCAACTCTTTAACACAGTTGTTAGAAATAGTTTTTCTTGAAAGAGGAAAAAAATAAGACAAACCAACTCACAAGGGAAATAAAAGTGAAAGAAAGGACAACACTAAACTGCCAATTACAACTTCCTGAGTCAAGACAGAAACTAACACAACATGAGACAGAAAAGCATGTGAATTTACCAATCTGTTAAACCAGATCAAAACCTGATTTGTATTCAACATCACATAAGATTAATATGGGAAATCCAGTTTCTTAAAATGTATACAGCTGAGCCCCAGTGGCGTAGTGGTTGTGTGCGGGACTGCGGCCCACAGGGTTGGTGGTACAAATCCAGCAGCAGCTCTCCAGAAGCAAGGCTGGGCTTCCTACTCCCACCAGGGCAGTGATGCTCTCCTCCCACAAACAAACAAACAAAAATGTATACAAAACTCTTGGATGAGATAAACTCATTCAATAAAAAAGCAGGCTGTACAGACAGGGGAACCACTAGGGACTTAAAATCAACAACAAAGAGGACACAGCAATCTAGCTGAGAAGAATTACTAAGAAGCAGAAGTAGGGCAAACATGATGTGGGGCAGGAGGAAGATAAAAGCAAACAGAGGAATGAGCTAGGAAGCAAAGCTGTGGACAGAGGTATAAACATAGGCGTGTACACATATCAATGCATTAATTCATAAAAATAGAGGTACTGGCCTAGGCACATATTTTTATGTGGCATACTGAGGCAGTGAACAGACTTTGGGCCTCTGTTCATACTCTCCCCTCAATGCAAAAAAACTTTGTTCTAACAAACTGGCATTCTGTGATGCTTACCCTCCCAGCACAATCTCTAAAGAGAAAATGGGTGCATAATGTGGCGAAGAAAGAGGATGGTGCTTGGCGATCAAAAGATATTGTGTTTGATGTCTTAAAGGCTTGAAGTTAAACAAGCTGCATGCTATCAGAGAAGCAATAAGCGCACAAGGAAGAAGCACACCAGACTGGCAAATCATGAGGTATCTTTGGGACCAGGTTGCAGGCATCAGAAGACCCCCAAGCAAACAAAGAATTAAAAAAGCATATTGTTGAGAACAAGGAGGGGAGGGTGGAGCAGAAACCCAAAACTTAGCTATAGACAATGGGACATCTCCTCACAGAAGGGTCACAAGGAAGGAATGAATCAACCAGTGTGCAGTAAAGCACAGATGAAACACATACTTTCCTCTGGTTCCTTGAGGATTTCTCACCCTTCACTGTCAGGACCCCAGCACGCCTTTTACTTTGGGCTAGAGTGGAGCATGTGCTCAGGTACAGGTAAGAGATAAGTCCTCATGACACATGGAATCCAGGAACAGGAATGGGAATAGTGAAACCAGAAGGATAGAGGGAAGGTAGGGAAAAGAGGAGTGGAAGGGGTAACTGATGACAATGATGGACATACACATACCCCCAGGGGAAAGAACAACAGAAACCGTGGGAGAAGGGACACAGCACTCAGTGTAAGATATGAAAATAATAATAATATATAATTTATCCAGGAGTTATGAATGTGGTGGTGGGGAGGGAGGGAACAAAGAAGATCTGATACCAAGGGCTCAATAGAAAGTAAACGTCTAGAAAACAATGATGATGGGCTGAGCCCCGGTGGCGTAGTGGTTGTGCACGGGACTGCGGCCCACTGGGACGGAGGTTCAATCCCAGCGGTGAGGCTGGGCCTCTTACTCCTACCACCGGAAAGCAGTGATGCCCCCCCCCAAATGAAAACAATGATGACAACATATGTACAAATATGCTTAATGCAATTTATGTGTGGATTGTTATGAGAGCTATAAGACTCCCCAATAAAATATTTTAATAAAAAATTAAAAAGCAGATTGTAAACAAATGATTTTACCAGAGTCTCATATAGAGAGATTTTTTTTCAGATCTTTGTGATTAAAAATTAGCATTTAACAAAAATTTTCCCCTCCCCAAAATGCAAATGGAAAATCATTTTTCTTAAATTGATCCCAATAATCTCTTGGATTCCAGAATACTTTCCCCCATCTTCATTATGTAATATTAACCCGATTTTCCCTTGTTAATCAGGATCAACCACACCCCCTGAGACAGTAACTCCTGTCTCCCTGGTTGGATACAGAGTACAAAGTGGCTAGGTGGTAATTCTTAATTTTCAATTTAATGGAATTATTGTAGTCTCCAGGTAGGAATATTCCTCCACAAGAACATAAGATCACAGGGTAAGAATTAAAACTTCTGTTACTGGGTCACTGGGAGTGCTAGGGAATTGTGTCACTCCTATTTTCATCCCTTCATCTCTAGACCCTGGAATTGTGGCTTCCGAAGAAACAGCATGAGAGCTTGGAATCTAGATCGGAGCATACACAGCTAACTGAAGAACATCGAAGCAACCCTGAAAAGTTTTGCTACGGCTCTGTAATTAGATCTTTAGAAAGTCATTCTATAATTCTATGATGCCAGTTGTTTCAGGATGATGGGGAAGTCAGTGAATTGCACGAACCCATCCCACCGCTTCATGTCTTACCAGTGGATAAGGCATTCTGTGAGCCCATCATGGTAGTTTGGGGCAGAAATATTATATTTAGGAAAAACATATTCATTTCCGGAGTATATATTCCAATAAATACAAAATGCTACCCCTTCCATAATGGAAGTGGTCCTGTGTAGTCAACTTTTCATCAATTTGCTCATTGATCTCCCCTGAACAATGATCTCATATCTTGGTCTCTGCTGCTTGTCGATTGGGCATTCAGCAGTGGCAATAGCAGAGTCACATAAGCCTAAGCATAACCTTGATTCCTGCCACCATGACCACTTTGTTCATGAGCCTATTGGGTAATGCCAGGGGTGGCTGGGGAAAGTGGTTGACTAATTTCCACAGAACCTGTCTTCCTGTCCCCTTAACTGTTAAAATAACCCGTGCTGAATTCACTGTTTGGTGAGCAAATATGCCTCATTTGGTACATTTTTGACAACCACATACTTCCAGATATATTCTCCACATTTCCTTCTTACTAATTTTTTAAATCTACTCCTCCAATTCCTGACCATGCAGCCCAACTGTTAGCTAAAGCCCACGAATCAATGTAGAATCACATATTTGGTCATTTCCTTTTCTATGAAAAACCAGGTGCATAACTGCGAGTTCTGTAAGTTGGGATGAATTCCCTTCACTGCTGTCCTTCAGGGATTCTCAGAAAGGGGATGTTTGTCACTGCTGTCCACTTTTGAGTAGTGTCTGCATTTTTGCTCCTTCAGATCATTGATCATAAGGAATTCCCCATAAGACCATAGCAGCAGACTGGAAGAGGGGAAGTTAAATGACAGGAGTGGAGATTATGAATATTTGGGCCCTTCCTCATATAATCTACTTGTACCTTCGGATCTTGTTCAACCCCAATCTCCTTAACTTCTATTCGATGGTGCTGTGCTGTTATGCATGTACAACTTTACAAATTGCAGACAAAACTAAGCTCATGGTGGACAGTTCAGGCTTTCTGGTCCTTTGATGACCCATGGTGAGTATCCTTTTTACTCAGGTCCCATAATAAATCCAACATTGTTTCTAAAGGAGAATCGTTATCTGCAGAGGATGGGAACACTTTGTCCCCAAATCCTAAGGCTCTGCACTTTTGTTCTCCAATAAGGGCCTGCCAAAGACTCCAAACTGCAACTCTCTCTGGTACTGACACCTCACGCATCATTGGAATTTGATGTATCCTCTGACCCGAGGGGCAGAGCTGTGTGTATGGCAGCCTGAAATTATTGAAGAGCCATTTCTCATTCTGAGCTCCACTCAAACTAGCAGCTTTTCAAGTCACTTAAAAATGGCTCAGGATAGCCCAATCACATGTGGCCTACCTGGTGTTGTGGCACCTTGTGATTTGTGGGAGTGGCCAGATGCAATAGATTATTCTTCACTTAAGTGGGAATATCTTGAGATGCCACCCACTCTTGGACCACTGGAAATTTCACTGAATGGCTAGTGTTTCAATTATTGTTGTGTTAATTTCCCACCCGGTAGCACATAGGTGGGGGCGGAGAGGAGGCTTTCTATTCCCATAACGAACTGTTGATGTTAGGTTTTACGGAGTTAGTTTTTATCCAGAGTGACCTTATGCACAATAGAAGGAAACACAGCTCAGTTCTGCCTCATCCTCACAATTGTTCCTGTGCTTGAGCTCATTATTGTAGACAGGGTGTCAATACATCTACCTGAGGGCCTTCCTCTTTCTTTCTGCCCTTTTACTTCACCAAGCAGGATGCCATTCTCCAGGGACTGATCTCTCCTAACAACATATCTAAAGGATGTAAAATGAAGTCTTGTCATCCTGGACTCAAAAGAACACTTTAGCCATATTACTTTCAAGACAGACCTACTAGTCCTTTTAACAGTCCATGATACTTTCAATATTTCTTCAGTCTTAAAATGCTCCATTTTCATATGCATATGAGACAACAGAAAAATACCATGGTTTGGCTAAGTCTAACCTAGTCCTCAAAGTAACATTCTTACATTTCAGAACTCTAAAGAGGTCTTGTGGGGCAGATTTACCCAAGGCAATGAGTCTTTTGAGCATGGATTGTGGATCTGAGTCAGACAAAATCCTTGACAACGTCCACCTTTTCTCCATTTATCATGATGCAATTTATTAGCCCAGTTTTAGGGATTTTGGTCTTTTTTGCATTGAGCTGTCATCCACACTGAAGGCTGCAATCCTTCATCTTCATCAGCAAGTGCTTCAAGTCCTCACTTTCAGCAATCAAGGATGTGTTTTCTCTGTGTTGCAGGTTGTTCATAAGCCTTCCTCCAATCCTTATACCACATTCTTCTTCATATACACCAGATACTCTCCTGATTTCTTCAGCATACAGATTGGATAAGTATGGTGAGAGGATGCAACACTGGCACACACCTTCCCTGATTTGAGAGCATGGAACATTCCCTTGTTCTATTTGCATTACTAACCCTGGAGCCATGTACAAGGTTCTACATGAGGACAATGAAGTGGTCTGGAGTTCCCATTCTTTCCATGGCTATCCACAGTTTGTTTGGATCCACACAGTTGAATGCCTTGGCCTAATCAATAGAACACAAGTAAATATCTTTCTTGTACTCTCTGCTTTCATCCAAGATCCATCTGACATTAGCAATGATACCTCTTGTTTCAAGTCCTCTTCTGAATCCAGCCTAAAACTCTCACCTCTCCCTGTCAATGGATTACTGCAACTTTTATTGGGTGATCTTAAGTAAAATATTACTTGCATCTGATGTAAATTATATTGATTTGTAATTTGTATATTCTGTTGAGCCACTTTCTTTAAAATAATCCAAAATATGGGTTTTTCCCAGTCAGTTGGTCAAGTAACTATCTTCCAATTTCCTGGCAGAGATGAATGAGTGCTTCCAGTGCTTTATCAGGTTGTTGAAAGATTTCAATTGATATTCTTTCAATGTCTGGAGCCATGGGAGATTTTAGATCTTCAATACCAAACTACTGAAAATACCAGCCCAGCCAAATTGACACAAAATCTTAACAATCACAGTTGTGTATATTTAGTTATGCATGATTTCAGTCAGTTATACATGACTATAGTCATGAATAACTTTTTTCCATGAATAAGTTACTTAGATCTTTACACATCCCTTCTAAATAGTCTACATTATGACTTTTTGTTTCCAGGTAATCAATGGTGGCTCCCCAATTCTTTTATCTGACTTCAGAGTATTTGAAGCTTTTAGGTTTATACTTACCCAGTGTTTATACTCAAATTTGCAGGTATGCTAAGATGCAACTTATGTTGGGTTTAAAGGAAACAATTTTTGGTTAATACAATAGAAAGCTATTGAATATTAATCCCATGACATGTGCCTCCCCATGAACTACCAAATGCAATTGAGAACAGTGAAAGAATTATCTTTGGTGATTTTAATTTAGATTATTAAAACATTTCCATAGGCACAGAAGTCTGAGTTGATTAACTTTAAGCTTATCTGATTAAAGCACTTATGATAGTAGAAGTTACAGGAAAATACTTCAATTGATGGGATAATTATGACTAAATAGGGAAAGCTCTGGCTTTGAAATTTGTTTTAATTGTTAAGCGATTGATACCTGAAGGAAATTAAGCAAGTGAAATGGTTTTGACATCATAGTGTGTTGTTAGATTGAACTTTTGAAAATATGTAGCTTCATTCAGTTTATGATGCTATTAATTAGGAAATCTGCCCCAGTTATTTTTGAAACATTGCTTATTTAGCTTAAGAAATTAAAAGGTAGATAGATGGCAGAGCCCCAATGGCATAAGTGGTTAAGTGGTTGAGTGCGGGATTGCAGCCCGTGGGCTTGGTGGTTCAAATCCAGTGGTGGCTCTCAAGAGTGGCACTGGGCAGTGCCCATGACCACCAGAGGCAGTAATGCCCCCCCCCCCTAAATGGTAGATATAAAAATATGAAATTTTAACTAATAGAAAAATTTGACTAATTGAATATTAAATGTCTAGTATTTATAGCTTCATTTAATCTAAAACTCCTAATGAACTTTCCTAGCAAAGATGTTCTTTCTGGAGATTCCAGTGGTAGGATTGTGGTAAACTGAGGACTTGGTAGAGTGTATTTTGCATTATTTCTACATTGCAATCACGGGTATAGAAAATTAGCTAGACTTTGATAAAGTTCTCTATTGTTCTGAGTTAGAAATGTTTTCAAATACAATTTTTCTGAGCCCAAAATACACACACACACACACACACACATACACACTACACACACACATATCCTATCACCACAATGACCCTCCATTAAAGAGCAATCCTGAAGGCGTTACCATAAAAGGTGTCTCATACATTTACAGTCTAATATATCCATTTACATATAAATCTGTTGTTTGATCCCATCAAGTGGTGTTATACAGTCATCAATGCTATCAGTTCCCTATTCACTCCCCACCTCTGAACCCAAACCCTTAGGGAACCATTACTCTTATTTCTGTTTTTGAAGGGTTATCTATATTGGCTTGCATGTATCAAACTTTGTATACAAATGAACATACACAAGTCTAACATAATTAATGAGATAAAACAAATAAAAACCACTAAAGGGAGAAATATTAAAGAAATAAAAATAGTTACATACTTCTATTATAGGGGAAAAATAAAATAAAGGTTCCTGGGGCATAAGGTAAAAGAGGAAGAGGATAAAGAGGAGTTAACATTAAGGAGTTGGAGAAGAAAGAAAATGTTTTGAAACTGATTGTGATACCAATTGTACAACATTGCCTTATGTGACTGAACTACAGAATGATATAATACCTGTATTAGCTCCCAATAAAATGGCTTTGAAACAAAATGAAACAACCCCCCCAAACCATTAAACTAACAAACAAGCTCAAACTCACTACCATCCAGTCAATTCTGAATTACAATAACTCTATAGGACAGGATAGAACTACTCCAGTGGATTTCTGAGACTGAAAGTCTTTACAGGCGTGGAAAGCTTCCTTTCTCTCCCTCAGAGTGGCTGGTGGTCTTTCACCTGCTGACCTTGGGCTAGCAGCCACATGTAATCACTATGCCACCCTAAAAGTATCTCAGGAAAGTAATCCGAAAATGCACATCTCAGACTTCTCATTTCTACATAGAAACAATTTTGTCGGATAAGTTAGTCTCTGTTCCTAGAGTCAGGAAATGGGTGGAAAAATAGTACTTCAGTACTAAAACCGAGTCTATAACATTCCATCTTCACAGGCACTCTCTAAGCTTATTGTTTTGTGAAGTTACACATTCTGTAAACTTTAGCTTTTAGAGTCAGTACATAAAGTTATATACATGCCCAATCCTTTAAGTTGTCTTTAAAGTAAACATTGTATCAGGTAATGTAAACATCTAGACTATAGTAATAATTATGTATGATAATGGACACTATAGAATTTATAGGCAAAGAGAAATGTTACAAAATTTTTAATTAAGATGGAAAGACAAAATCACAACAAAAAGTCGACCCTCCAGGGCACATGCTCATTGAGTGGAATGGAAGCACATTCAAATTGTTATTTTCCTCTGACCCCAAAGCCTTTGTATCTAAGAATGTGATTGAATTCTTTAATTTAAATATTCATAAGATATGATTTCAGTGAAGTCTCATTTTATTGAAGAAAGCTGAGGTTTTCAGTGGTTACATAAATTTCCAGGGCCATATAGCAAGGAAGAGCAAGTCAAAGGCTGCTTTTTAGATATTTCAGCCGAGCTTCCTTCTAACTGCTTGGACATCTGGGTGTTAACAATAGTTTGTTTGCACTGGTTGGTAATGGAAAGGTCGGCATCAAGGAAGAAAAGGCCTGAAGAATCTTCTGAAGAGATCACTGTCAAGAAAACCTCATGAAATTGTTGTACTCTGGAGCACACAGCATCTCCATGAGTAAGAATCCACTTGACAGCCCAAGACAACAGCAATCATACTGTCATGTGCCAATGCATTTGACTCTGATTGATTCAGGAACACTTTTTGAAGTCCATCAAATTTTTCTGGGAACATGACTAACAGAGCTGCTTTGAGCATTTTAAATACAGCCATACCATGATTTTTCCATCTGTATTTTATATTCAGTTATTCAAAGCATTCATTAAGCATGGATCATATACTAAAATATTTCAAGGCACAGAGGATACAGCAGTTATTAAATTTCAATACTTTATTGATATGCACATTATTTTATGTGATTGTTAGAATTTACACCAACTTGTTGTACACATGTGAACTTATGGGTGTAGTCCAACCTCTTATGCAGGTCCCAGACTAGTGATTCTTCCTTGGAAGTATGGATGGCTTTTTAATAAAAGAGGCACTGTGGAGAGCTCGCTTCCTTCTCTGGTCCCTCTTCAGCTTTCTTGCTAGCTTGATTTTGTATCTAGCTCTGGGTTTCAAATCCTGGGAGCTGGTGGCACTCTGGATTTTCCTGCCTACCTTGGATTCATGGGAGTTTGCATCCACCAGACTGGGAGCTCTGTTTCTTTTTTCACCTCTTACCTTATGGGTCAGAGGGCCTCCACCTAGCATCTGACACAAGGGCTTAAGTTGGACTGGGTGGGGCTACTTCCTTGATTTCTTTCTTGATATAAAGTTCCTTTATATTATCTACATTTGTGTTTGTATTTGTATCTGTGTCTGTATCTCTACTTCTCTATATCTATATAGCCTGGAGGTAGTTTCTCTAGAAAATTCAGCAAACATGGAATTTTGATAAATTTATTAATATTTGGAAGTTTATTAATCAAATGTCTGAGTTACTCAAATATTTGCTATTTTAAATGGAAAGAAAGCACTAAATACTCCTGTACATGTTTTTCCACATCACTTCCCTGGTGGGAGTAGGAAACCCAGTCTTGCTCCTGGAGAGCTGCTGCTGGATTTGAACCGTCAACCCTGTGGGCCACAGTCCCACACACAACCATTGTGGCTATCAGGGCTCAGCTAATTTTTCTATGTAAAGAAATGCTTCACATCTTCATTTAGTAAAAATAGTAAGCTGATTTGGAAGAGTTTACTTCTAAGCTTAGAACCATATATTTATTAACTAATTTTTGCTCATTTATCAAAACATTGATTTTTAAAATAGCGGATTAAAGCTTAAATTTCTGAGCACTAAGATTACAAAAGACTGTGGTCTATAGTGAACTCCCTAAATCCATTTATGAGCTTTCCCCATCAATTCAGCTTCCATCACAATCTTTCTGATCTACTCTCACAGAGAATAGCTTTGCTTCAGGCAGAGTGCTTTAGAAAGAAGATTACTCTCCGTCCCCTACCTCACCCCTAAAGAAGTGGCATAGCCCTTGGTGACATGCCTCTGTGTGTCCTTAATGGAAACTAGGTGCTAAGGTCATGTGGTCATGCTTCACATTCTGACTGCCTTGGTTAGAAGGGCCTGAGCCAATTTTTAAGCTTTTCTGTTTAATATAATGCACATGTTTCAATCATAATTCTGCTCCCACTTCAGCAGTCCCGCCTGTAATTGTGATGTATTGGTCTGAATCCAGTCGTACTTTCATGACAGTTTCCTTGGCCTGTCTATGTCCTTTTAAAGTCTCTGAATCTCTGCAAGCCCGTGGATGACCTTACAATATTGTGCTAATGGCCTCTTTAGCTAAGTGATGTGTGCTTGTCTTACTCTTATATTTTCCAGTTTAAGACTTAATAAATGTTATACTTAAGTTATACTTGAGATTTGGGATGCTTCTGTACTCTAGACAGTAGTTAGTCAATTTACTGTAATTCTGAAGGATTTATTAGGTGTGTGTGTGTGTGTGTGTGTGTGCGTGTGTGTGTGCATGAGTGAAACTGGATAGGATCTCCCAAATTTATTTGGAAGAATCAAGAGTGAAAAGTCACATATTAGTTTTTCATAAAGTTAAAATAAAACATAGATTTCAAGTATTATGTTAATGTAAAATATTAAACCATCTTGGTAAAATTATTTTATGATATAAGTCTAAACTCTGGAATATAACAAAGGATGATGGGTAAGGTCACAAGGTGTGGAGTCCCACAAACTGCATTGGAATACCTGCTAAACCAATTACTGACTGTGTGATGGGATGCATATATTTAATTTTCCTGTGCTTAACTTTATCATCTATACAGCATGGATGACAATAATACCATTTTTAAAGATTGTTGTAAGGATGAAATCAGATAATACATGTATAATACTTACAGCAATATTTGGCATGTAGAAAGATATTAATACAATAAATAGAGAAAAGATTTAAGTGGTCAAGGATTTCATTTTATTTGAATTCACAATCAATGTCTTTGGAAGTATCAGTCAAAGAATTAAATGACATATTGCAATGGGAAAATCTGTTATAAGAGATCTTAAAATGTTAAAAAGCACTTGCAGCAATCTGCATATAACCTCGTCTATGGGATACGGACAGTGGGGAAGTGAGTGAAAAAACACATCGGATGGTGTACATATGAAAAAGTAATAACAATTTGCAAATTATTAAGGGTTCATGGGGGAAGGGTAATGGGGAGGGAGGGGAAACATGGGGAGCTGGTCCTGGGGGCCTAAGTGGAGGGAGGATGTTTTGAGAGTGATGATGGCAACAAGTGTGCAAATGTGGTCTGCATGTAGTTGACATATGTACTGATCATGATGAGAGTTCTATGAGCTCCCAATAAAATGATTTATTAAAAAAAAGGAGGGGGAAAGAGGAGCTCAAGTAGAAAATATTTGGAAATGAGGATGGTACCATGTGTACGAATGATCCTTGATACAAATGATACATTGAATGTTATCAGAGCTGTAAGAGCCGCCAATGAAGTCATTGAAAAAAATGCCCAGCCACAACCACCACCACAACAAATTAACAAAATGCAAAAATGTTATTTTGAAGATAAGTAGAATTTGATCCAAGCCATGGTATTTTGAGTCAGTTCAATGTATGTGAAAGCTGAACAACGGTAAAGGAATTCTAAAAAAATTAATATTTAAAAGTTATGACATTGGTGAAGAATATTAACTATCCCATGGAATGCCTTGGAAGAATTTGTCAGAATGCTTTAAAAAAAGCAAGTTAGCGAGACTTTCTCTTTGTTGATGTCACCATGGGAGAGCACGTTGTCATGAGAGTCTTCAGAGAAAGCCATCGTACTTGGTAGAGCAGAAATTCAATAAAATAGAGGAAGAATTTCAGTGAGACGGATTGACATGCTGTTAGGTGCGATCTCGCTGATTCTGACTCAGCGACACTAGGCCTGACAGAAGGAAGCGCAGCCTGGTTTATGCCATCCTCCCGACTGTTCTAATTCTTGAGTCCATCGTTGCAGTCGCTATTTCGATCCATCTCGTTGAGGGCATTCCTCTTTGTCACTGCCCCTCTCCTTTACCAAGCGTGATGTCCTTTTCCAGGGACTGGCCACTCCTGACAACATATCCAAAGTCTATAAGATGAAGTCTCAGCATCCTTACTTCTACAGAGCAGAGTGGTCTTACTTCGTCCAAAACAGACTTATTTGTCCTTTTGGACGTCCATGTGACTGTCAATATTCTTCTCCGGCACGTTAGTTCAAGTGCATCAATTCCTCTTTGTTCTTTCTTACTCAACGACCAGCTTTCACGTGAAGATGAGTCCACCATGGCTTGGATCAGGCACAGCTTAGTCCTCAAATTAACACCTTTGCTTTTCAGTACTCGAAAGACATTATGTGCATTAGATTTACCCAAGGAAAAAATTTAATCTCCTGACTGCTGCTTCCATGAGTATTGATTGTGGGTCCAGGCAAGACAAAATCCTTGAAAGCTCAATCTTTTCTCCATTGATCACGATGGTATCTATTGGTACAGTTGTGAGGAGTTGGGTCTATTTTGTATTGAGTCACAATCCATACAGAAGGCTGCAATCTTGGTTTCTCATCAGCAAGCACTTAATTTTCAGCAAGCAAGGATGTGTGATCTGGACACAGCAAGTTGCTAACAGTCTTCCTCCAGTTCTGATACTACCTTCTTTTTGATATAAGCAACTGCTCTCTTGACTTGCTCAGCATATAAACTGAATAAGTATGGTGAGAGTATACAAACCTATTTCATACCTTTTCTGATTTTTTTTTCCTTTTCTGATTTTTAAACCACACAATATTTCCTTTTTTTTTTTCTGTTGCACATGTACAGGTTGAGCCATGTACAAGTTCCACACAGGCAAAATGAATTATTCTGGAATGCCCACTCTTCTCAAAGCTATCCATAGTTTGTTTGGATTCACATAGTCAAATATCGTGGCTTAATCAATAAAACACAAACAGATTCCATGGACACTCTTATGGGTACCAGAAAGAGCTTAAGATAAACAAGTGGCCATCTAGCTGAGAAGCAACAAAGTCCACATGGATGAAGCACATCAGCCAGTGTAATCATGAGATTTCGATGGGATCAGGTATCAGGCATCCAAGACTCAGAACAAAACAAACAAAAGGCATATCAATGGGAATGAGGAGGAGGGAAGAGTGGAGACCCAAAGCCTATCCGTAGTCAATTGGACACCCTCTGTCAGAAGGGCCACAAGGAAGAGAAGAGCCAGTCAGAATGCAGTATAGCACCCATGAAACACACACCCTTCCTCTGGTTCTTTAATGCTTCCCCTCTCCCCACTACCATGAACCCAATTCTGTCTTACAAATCTTACTAGACTAGAACATGAATATTGGTACACATAAGAGCTGAGCTCACAACCCAGGGAATGCAGAACAGACGAACTCCTCAGGACCAAGGAGAGGAGCAGTGATATTAGCAGGGTAAGGGTTGGGGTGGGGGAGTATAAGGAGGAACCAATCACAATGACCAATGTATGACCTCATCCCATGGGGACAAATAGCAGAAAAGTGGGTGAAATGTGACAGCAGTCAGTGTAAAACATGAAAAAAAAAAGAAAGAATATTCTACACACTATCAAGGAGGCATGGGGGAGGGAGAGAAGGGAGGGGAAAATGAGAAGTTGATGCCAGGGGCTCAAGTAGGAAGAAAGTGCTTTGAAAAAGATGATGACAACATATGAACAGAGGTGATTGACAAAATAGACATATGTATGGATTGTGAAAAGAACTGTAAGAGCACCCAATAATGTGATTTTAAGAAAAGAAAGAGCTTTATATACAAGAATAGTTGAATATTGAGAAAACATCCCAACCCAGTACAAATCAAGTTCATAAATCTTATAGTAGCCTATATGTTTGACACCAATCTATAAAATCCTTTTAAGACTCATGAAAAACATTCAATGACATCTAATGCAGGAAGATTGATCCCAGGCCAGTGGGTGGAAAGCCTTGTGGATCCAGTGGTGTTGTCGGAATCTCAGTACTGGAAGGCGTCTCCACATGACTTTTCCAGCTTAGGTCACTAGCATAATTCCATGAGGGAGTCAGCCTAGAAAGAGTATGTGGCAGTCATGTGCTTATGTTAATTTTATGATTGAAATGTAGGGGTGGAGTCTAGCCTATTAATCTGGAGATAGCCATTGAGTAGCCAATGAGGCTTCTATGTGGACATGGCTTTCTCCTGAGACTTCTGGGAAATCTCGCGATAATTCCCTCTTGAAGATGAGAAGCTATCTTCCCCAGTTGTTGTGAGTTAGTCTCAGAGACAAGGAATCATGGAAAAGACAAGCTGGCAGCATCCGAAAAGCTGGAGGAGCCAGCGGAGAGACCACACGGCCTTGCCCTGATGGAGCCAGACCTCTGAAGCTGGGGCAGCCACATGGAGACCTCTGCCAGTGATGAGTTGCTTCTGCTGTTGATGGACCCTGAGCTCTGGAAGTGAGGAGCCATGTGGAGACCCCTGCCAGCGCCAGGATTCTGCACCCCCTGACCTGTGACTTTGTGAGTTGGAAGGAGACTATATAGACTGATTTTGGGCATATGGGTTAATATCGGACTTAAGACTTTGAACTGGACTGGGCTCAATGTCCTGTTCCTCTTGTATATAAACCTTTTCCTTATACCTATATGCGTGTCTATGAAATTTGTTCCTCTAATCTGCCCGGACTGACACAGAGTGTTTCTTGGAGGAGGAAATATTGGAATTCCCAGAATCCTCAGGAGAAAGCCATGCCCACACAGAGGCCTTATTGATGATTGAGAAGTTAGACTCAATTCCTACACTCTTAATCCTCAAATTGACACCAGATTATATAAATACCATAGTCTGGCCTGGCAAGACAAACAAATTCATAGACACACATCTGTGCATAAGAAAGAGCTTTATGCAAAAAGGTTTGACAAGATTGTATAACAGAAGCACATATGTGACAAAAAAGGCCTGATTTGTGGCAGTCAGGGGACTGACTGGCTTTGACACTCTGACAATGCACCTGTTCACGCAGCCATCTCAGTGCACCACTTTTGGGCAAAAAACAGCATGCCTTTCTTGCCCCACATACCTAATTCACCAGGCCTTGCTCCATGCAACATCTTTTTGTTTCCACGAATGAAAAGAGACATGAAAGGACAGTGATTCCACAATGCAGAAGAGATGAAGAATAAAACGAGGGAGTCACCCAAACAGATGAGCTTGAAAAATGTTTCCAAGAATGGAATTGCAGATTTGGCAAATATAGTAACTATAATGGAGAGTACTTTGAAGGTGATAAGGTTGATTGTAAAAAAAAAAAAAGTTAAATACATAGCTTTGAAAAAAGCATTCTGGGTTTTTTTTGTACCCTCTTGTATTCTGCTTTCTATACATTAGGCCTCCAGTATCTGACAGTTTAGAAGCTATGCAAAAGGTTTTCAGTGGCTACTTCTTTTGAAGTGAGCAGTTGGGTCCTTCTTCATAGTCTGCTCTTGGTCTGGAAATGCAAGTTGAAACCTGTTCACTTTGGGTGACCCTACTGGCATTGGAAATACCAATGGCATAGCTTCCAGCCTCACAGCCACATACCAGCCACCACAGAATGACAAGCTGACAAGAGTAGTGGCGGTGGGCTGACATATTGATGGCTGTGATGAGCTCAAAGATAGACAGGAATGATTGCGAGGATGGTGCAGGCTGAGGAATATTTCATTCTGTTTTACAGAGAGTTGCTATAAGAAGGCACTGAGTCAATGCCACCTAGCGACAACAACAATCCAGCAATAAATGTTATAAATGTTACTGATTGTTATTTTTAGGGTATTCTAAATAGATATCAACTGGTGTTGGTTAGCCTGAATATTATGTTGAAAGTGAGTGATTCAAGAGCAGAACTCTTAGTAAGGTTGATGATAAAATCTGGGAGCAGTTAAGAGTGCTAAATAAAATTAATATCACTTAACTGTATATGATAAGAGAAAGAGGGGGGTTCTCTTCTTCCTTAAAAAGTTACAGATTTGGAAAATCACAGGGGTAGTTTTACATTATGAGTCAGAATCAACTTGATGGCAGTGAGTTTTAACTGTGTATGTGAAGATTGTTGAAATGGTAAATGTTATTACATATTTACCACATATAAAGACAATATAGCACTTATGGAAAAAACTTATCTTACAATTCTGCTTCAGGGTTCCTCAGGTTTGTATAAAACAGAACTTCTTTTGCTTTCTCAGAGGCCTTTATGCTTAGAAGACAAGGCCTTGGTGGGTAGGCAATGCTTAGGACAATGGTATAATCTCAAGAGGAGTTGTCATGGGAGTAGCAACTACTTCTTTTAATATTCTACCTTTATATAATGCTTCAAAAAGCTGATCCAAGTAGCAGCAGTCTGCTAAAAATTATAATAAGCATAATTATTCAACTTATACCTATAAGCAACTTATACCTATAAGTAAGATAATCCTGTCTTTTTTTTCTTTCAGTGCCTGGTCTAACCCAAATACAAAGAGGGTTCTGGAATTGTTGACTGATATGAATCTGTAAGAAAGTAGACTCTGAGTATCAGTGTGTGCTAGACAAGGCTGGTATTTCTCGCTGGTGACTGAGCCTGGTCTGCTAGACAAAGGGTACTGTGACCATCCCAGACCTTCAAAATTATTGATTGCTTCAGCCTTGAAGTTTGGAAGAAAAAGCACTTCTGTTCTTTTTGGCATCTGTCTTAACACTTCTCCAGAGAAGCAAAATCATTGAAGTTTATTTACATATGTGTACAAGGTGGTGGTATGATTTTTATGTCAACTAGACAGTACCTGTGTGGAGACAGGGGTAAAATTCAATCTGCCCATCATGTGGTAGCCTTGTGATGCTTCCTTGGAGTGTGGCCATTTAATAAGTGAGACAGGGAGTGTGCTTAGATTGTGTCCACCTTCAGGAGCGGCCCCATGTGGGCAGCCAACATTGGGTGTTGTTGACACCCTATCATGTTCCCTAAGCCTGGATCCCCTTGATTCTGCATCCAGCAGTATGTGATTTCCTTGCCTCCCATTTCACCTTTTGGCTTAATTGGTCTGCAGCTCTGTGAATCTGAAAAAGGCACCTGCGAGCATTGAACCCATATACTTGAATTGGACTGGGTTAGGATACCTTCTTGCTATAAACTCGCTTTTTGATATAAAGTTCTTTCTTATGCATATATGAATGCCACTGATTTTGTTTCTCTGGGAAATTGCTCCAAGTCTATGGACCAGCTGTTAGTTTGGAGGCATCTCCTTAGTGATGCAGCTGTATCAGCCGATGAACCCAAGGTCAGCAGGTCAGAGAGCAGGCTATAGGTTGCAGAGGTTAACCACTTCCAGGGTCAATAGGCAATTGTCAGGCTACTGATTCAATTCCAAAGAACCAGAGGGCAGAAAATTATACATGAGACATAGGTTCCAGATCAAGAAAAATACAAGAATTTGCCAGAAAGTCCATGTATATTTTTTCTTTTCTTTTATTTATAATTTTTTTATTTTTAGGGATCACTGCCCTCAGGTGGTGGGAGTAGGAGGCCCAGCCTTTGCTCCTGAGAGCTGGAATTGAACCTCCAACCCAGTGGGCCGCAGTCCCGCGCACAACCACTACGCCACCGGGGCTCAGCCGAAAGTCCATGTATATTGAAAGCAGCCACACCCCAAAGGAAACTGCATTTTAGTTAGTTGGCTGTTCATAACAAATAAAAAAATGGAAGTGATTCCATTATGCCATATCTAATCATGGAGGATGATTATTTTGCAACCTTTGAACCACTGAAATTCATGGCCCTGTCAAGTCATACACAACTTGAAACAGAGGACCTTCATTTGGTTTACAGTTCTTAATGAAACCTCAAAGGTAACCTTCCTTATCAATGAATGATTAGTGGACGCTCACACATTTAAAGAGCTCACTTACAGGGACATGCTTGATAGTGATATACTATTTTCAATTAAAACTCAATCTGGGAGCCATGCTTCATGCCCTCATGCTGTGAATTAAAATCTTTCTGCTGAAAAAAGGATTCAGACTAGGAATATGGAAACAGATAGAAATAGAAGAGCTAGAGAGTGTCTTTTCTTAGGAAAACTTGCTTATGCATTTCCTGCATGAGTATGTGCTTAAGTAGTTGTCTTACTGAAAGATCTGGGGTGGAGTAGTGGTTATGAGTTGGGCTGTGTGATCTGCAAGGGCTGCAGTTCGAAGCTAGAAGGGACTGCATGGGAGAAAGATGAGGCTGTCCACTGTCTTAAACAGGGCCACTTCTACTCTGTCTTACACGGTCGCTATGAGTCTGTATCTACTTGATGGCAGTGAGTTTGGCTTGGGTATTACAAAACAGATTTCATAATAAGCTGAGATCAGCCATTCTCATAAAATTATTGTTAGCTTCAGAAAGTCTTGAGTTAGATAATTTTCCATTTACCGTGACAGTCAGTTATCTGTCATTGGTCATGATGACATTATCTGTATAAGACAATAATTTTGCATTCCAAGAAAAATTGTCATTAAAAAGATCTTTAATTCATGAACAGTGCTGCCCTAACATGTCTAGATAGCTACCTATTAGCTTAACAGTCCTTAGTTGCCAAAAAGCCCCAGATATTAAGCACTTTGTAATGTAAAAGCAAATTAAGTTCAAATAAATTTTCTTGTTATTGATTCAAGCTTCAATGGGCTACGAACCACAAGGTCAGCAGTTTGAACCCACCGACTCTCTTTGGGAGAAAGAGAAGGCTTTCTCCTTCCGTTTAGGGAGAGGAGGGTCAATAATCTCAGGGTCAATGCTGTCCTGCCCTGTAGGGTCAATAGGAGCCCTGGCAGTCTAGTGGTCATGTGTTGGCTGCCGTCTGAAAGGTTAGCAGTTTGCAACCACCAGTGGCTCTGCTCGAGGAAGACATGAACAATCACAGACTCAGAAACTCCCACGGGCAGCTCTACCCTGTCTTATAGGACTGACATGAGTGGGCATCTGCACTATGGCAGTGAGCTCGAATTATTTGTTTTTGGAGGGGAAGTTATCTGACAATGCTCCTCTGCTTTCCATAAGGTTTTCAGCTCTAGGGACAGAGTTACCAATTGGGCTGCTAACATCAAGGTCAACAGTCTGAGGTTTGCTGTTCCTGTAAACAGAGTCTCGAGAACCCATAGGGACAATTGTATGCTGGGTTGTTTTGAGTAGCTATGGACTTTGTTTTGGAATTCCTCCTAAGTGGACTTTATTCCTTCTTGGTGGTCTTTTCTTAGTTTGAAAGCTCTGCTGGAACTTATTCACTTTGGGTGACCTCAATGGTACTTGAAATACCAGCCACATATTTTCTAGCATCACGCTATCCCAGAAACCATTTCAGTAGGATGAACTGACAGCTAAGTGGGTCGGGTGCACTTGACCCAAGACATGATATTTACGGTCATCTCTGAAGCATATGAAATTGGACAATGAATAAGAAGGACTGAATAAATATTGATCCATGCTCTGATTTTGTGCTGGCAAAGAATATGGAAAGTATTTTGACTGCCACCAGAACTGTCTTGGAAAAAGTATATCCAAGATGATCCTTAGAAATAAGGATGATGAAATTTTGTCTCACATACTTTTGACATGTGTAGTAGTTACACAATCTTGTGTCAACTTGAAGGGATAGGAGTGAAAGAATGGGTTATGCTAGTTAATTTTGTGCCAAGATGACTCCTGTACGAACATGTGGGCGGAAGTTAGCCTGTCAGTCAGGTTACAACTTGATTGCAGGGAAACCAAGACAAATGGCTCTTCAAAGTTGGTCTCTTCCTCTTCCTCCCTGGAGGTGGTACACACTCTCTCTGCCTTCATCTTCATACCAGTGAACCAAACTGAAACCTGGAGACGTGTCCACTGCCATTGGATCCACAAGACTTTGCACCCCCTGGCCTGGGATATTCCTTCATTATTGTGTCTGTCTTCATGAGTCTGAAGAGGAAGTGTTGGTCTAGAATTGGACATATGGCCTAATAATAGACTTATGAACTTGATATGGATGGACATGGCTATTTTCCTCATACACAATTACTCCTTGACATTAAGCTCTTTCTTATAAATATATGAGCATCCCTGGATTTGTTTCTCTAGTCAACCCAGCCTAACACAGCACGTTATAAGGAGAGACTGGAAAAGGACATCATGTGTGATGAAGAAGAGGGACAGGGAAAAAGAGGAAGACCTGGGACAAAGTGGATTAATGCAGTGACTGCAACAACCATCTCGAACATAACAACGATTATGAGGATGGCACAGAACTGGGCAGCATTTTGTTCTATTGTACGAAGGGTTGCAATGGGCCCAATCTGATCAGTGGCATCTAACAACAATAGCAACAAAAGGGAAAGGTAAGCAAGAAATCCATCAATAATGTCAGATACGGTGAGAAATTGCTTTCGCAGGAATGGTTAGCAATAAAATCTTTCTATGATTCAGCTCTATGAAGTTATAGATTGGCTATCAGATTTTTGTTGGCTTTGTGTGTGTGTTCTTCCACTTTTTCTTTTTTGCCTCTCATTAATTCACACCTTGTCTGATTCCATATAGAATTTGAGAAAATGCTTATGAACTTGTTCTAAGCTTCCTAGGCTGCATGGTTATAAGGAGGAGAAGAGTGATGGCTCTGCCTAGTTGGTGTTTTAATTTCCTCCAGTATCTTCAAGACGCAGAGGATGACTCATGGTCCATTCGGGACTCTGCTTTCCTTTTACCCGGAGTCATGCGTCATAGTGAGCACAAGAAGAGAGACCCTTACCTTAAGATTTCAGAAAAGTGACTTCTATTTTTTAATCTAGATAATGGGATGATATGTCTCCCAGAGATTGTTACTGAGGCAATCAGTATGCAAGAGCCTTGTTTTGCCTTTATAAAACGGTGCTGCTATACACCACTACATTTGTGTAGCAGTTCTTCAGGGGAATGCCCCTTTTTCCCACTAGCTAAAGGGATGCTTGTATTTTCTGACTTTGATATAAATATAAATACTGGATGGTAGTTTGGGCAGGGCAAATCCACCAATATTCCACTGTTCTCTTGAACAAACACTCCCCAACAAAAGGGAATATTTTTGTTAAAACAACAGTGAAGAGCACTTTTGAGGTGTCCTTAGTCTGCTTGCTCTATTGTTTAAGCCTGGAATGAACTTGTCAGTAAGAACTTATTATCTGTACTCTTTGCTGAGGGGTACATGGAGGAGGCAGAGGCATGAGATCCCTGGTTCAGGATATCATGACTGATAGTGGTAGGCTTTAAATTGACTTGTGGGTCCATGCATGAACACATCAAACTTCTTCTCTGCATCTCCTTTGTATTAAAGTCAACATGTGTTAAACTGTTAATAAAAGCTTAGCATTTCTGATTCGTTCTGATTCAAAGTCCTTCTAAAAGCACTTTAACCTTCTTTCCTCCATTAAAGCACATCAGAAACAATATAAATCATGAACATCAGGAGAGTGGGTGTGGGGGGAGCCAAAAATCTTCATATTCAATGGAACAAAAAGAAAAAAGGTCACCACTCTAATTCAGAATTTAGGAGGTATTCCTGCCCCATACTCTGCTATGGAACAATAACAACAACAACAAAACTGCGGCAAACAGCTTTCCCTAAAATATCACAATCCTGGTGTCCTCCCCTACAATTTTAAGACATCTACGTATGTGCCAGGACACAGGACACACTAAGTGAGGGGTATCCTTCAAGAGGACTCCAGTTCAACAATTTTCAAAGACAGAGGTGGCATGTTTAGGAAAGGGATCCCATGGACACTCAATCTCTAATATTCACCTTCCTAGCCAGCTGGGTAGGTGGAAGGGAGGCAGTGTAATGTGGAGTCAAGAAACAGCATTCAGTAAATCACATTATTGAAAGGGCTCAATTGTCAGCTGCCTTAAATGTCAGAGACAAATGGGAGATAATTAATTGCAAAAAGTTAGATCTGCCCACCTTTGAACTTGCCCTCTGGCAGTCTTTAGCTGACACGTTCTCCCTCTCTACCGGAACACTGCCTTTGCCTGGCTCCTCATCTCCTAGTCAGAATGTGTTGCAGTTTCTTAATCTGCAAAAAGGCAGGGGCGGAAGCAGGAGGCCTCGGGAAGGAGCAGAGCAGCGAAGGATGTGGTTCGCATGCTTGTTCTCCTTTAGACTCCTCTATTTAGGTATTGGAAGTGTGAGTCAGTAGAAAGTATGTGGATAATCAGCTTAATTGATTGTATGACTAGTGGCATACATTTGTTCTGAAAGTCTGCACTACTCAAACTCCAAATCCCAATATTAGAATTTTTTATATACTTAACGCTGCCTACTGCATAATTCTGAGTATGATTCATTCTCTTTCTCCCAGGCATGCCTTTCAATTACACATCTCTTGGTTCTAACTAATTTTGCCCTGTTTATCTCTGGGTTTATTATTCACTAACTGCCCTCATTACCACTTCAGTATTTCACTAGGGAGGAGGAAATATTCCACCGTGATGCTCAGTAACACTGAGCAGAAATGTTATTTCCATGAACAATCATCAGGTTGGAGTGCTGGAGAAAGAAAGACTGAGAGGGGTCTGTTTGCTTTTCTGCTTTTAGAGGTGGTGGGATCATAACAGACATTGTACATTTTCTAGTCCCTCTTTTTATCTATATGTTGTACCAGCAAGAAATGGGCAACACTGGGAAGTGAGTGAAGGTATTGAGATGGATGTTCTTTTTTTCATTCTGATTAACAGTGGTAGCTTAACATATTCATGAGTACTTTTAGTCCACCCGGTAAGTAGTGACGAGTTGGTGAGAGTGTGAACAAAATAATAATTCTGAATTTACATTGCAGACTGCCCTAGCTAAGACTCTTCCTCCCACTTTATTCTTTAGAAAATTGTGGATCCCGTTTAATGAACAATGCCTGTTTTTGTTTTACAGAAAGGAGACGAAAAAATATACCACAAAAATAAACGAGGAAAACTCAGGCAAATAAGCCTGCATATTTTCAAGGAAACTATAATTCTCTTTAAAAAGAGCTCAAAGGGTTTTAAGAATACATATAATACACGAGGGAGAAAATGACTTGTGTGTCAAAAGAATTTAAGAAAAGACTGCAAGAAAATAAGATAACTACAGAGACAAGCATGCTTTAGAAGCAACAACAACAACAACAAAATAAATAATACTGATAACACAGCCAGAGATATATGTATGGATATCTTGAAAGAAATTATAGTAATAAAATGAGGGTGAAATCCCATAATATTTAAAAGTTAATTAAAATGTGATTAAACTGGAAGACGGAGAAAGGTCAAGTAACCTAAGTACAATCGATTTTCCTGAAGAAAAGAATAAATGTGGTAGTTACATAATTTCATGTCAACTTGATAAATAAGTATCGGGGTGGCGTCGAGCCTGTCAATCAGGTCACAGTTCAATGAAGCCTCCTTGTGAGTGTGGCCTTCTCATGAGGATCTGGGAACTTCCTCTTTCTCCCCGAGGCTGGCCACACACTTTCTCTGCTTCACCATCCTGTTGAGGAGTCACTCAGAATGCTGGAGGAGCCAGTGCAGAGATATACTTCCACCAGCATTGGATCCACAAGACTTTCCAACCACTGCTGGCTTGTAATTTTCTTGCATTCAGCATCATTGCGTGTGCTATATGAGTCTGAGGAGAAATTTATGGACTAGTATCAGACATATGGGCTAATATCACACTTATGGACTTGATCTGGACTGGGATAGGATGTTTTCTCAATATACAATTGCTCTTTGATATAAGGTCTTACACACATATGAGTGCCTCTGGATTGGTTTCTCTAATCAACCTGGATTAACACATTAAATGTATTAAATGGACACATTCTAAGATGTTTACTTTTCACAAAAGAAAGACTTATTATGTGGTATGTGTTGGGCTGCTAATGTCAGCAATTTGAAACCACGAGTATCTGAATTGAAAGATGTACCTTTCTACTTCCATAAAGAGTTACAGTCTTGGAAACTCACAGGGGAAGTTCATTCATGTCCAATGGGATAGCTATAAGCTGACATTGACTTGATGAAAGTTTTTTTAAAATAAAACTTGAGACATAGGAGATAACATGTTTGGACAAAGATATAATAGAAGACAACTTCCCCAAACTAAATGCTACTACAGTTTGCAGTTGTCATCAAGTCAACCTTGACTCATGTACAAGAGATGAATGTGTATTGCTCTGCTTTTGAGTGGAGTGTTGCGCATATGCTGTAGTAGTACTTAAATTTCCAGTATCCTGGTTTGCAAATGGCTGCACATGACAGTGGAAATCCAAAATTTATTTGTAGATTTCCCAAGTAGAATAAGCCTTCACTGAAGTCCAGGGATGTAGATAATCCTGCCTTCAGGTAGATTGGAAAGTGGATTATCTCAACGTTTCTCCAGCCAGCCCTATTCCCTCTTCTATAGTCCCACCTTTAACTGTCATTTACTGATCTGCCTTCAGTCCCTAATTTGCGAGTTTCTTTTGTTCCATGCTTTATTTAACTGGCATCCTGACTCTGAATCCTTGGACACCATTATGACCTTGTGCTCATGACCTTCCTCATTGGGATGACCTGTTTGTGTCTTTGTCTCTTTCAAGACTTAATAAGTTGTCTCTTTAAATTGTATTTGAGATGGGGGTCTCTTTTGTATCCTAAAACAATGCCTCCCTGTTGCGTTCAAGTGGTTTATATTGCTATTAGATTCTCTTGATGAAGCTCCTTCTCTAGCAATGCTAAGAACAACTGAATGAGTACTACCTTGTCTTTCCTCATCCTTACAGCTGTTATGTTTGAACTCTTTGTTTGAACCACTCTATCAAGTAATCTCAGCGTGGATCTCCTGCTGTTTCACTGACCTTCTACTTTATCAACATTATGACCTTTTCAAAGGATTAGCCTCTCCTGATAACAAATATTATGTTTTTGTGATAAAGTCTCAATATTTACACGTCTTCTTTTTTTAAATAATCATTTTATTAGAGGTTCGCACAGTTCTTATCACAGTCTATTCTTTCACCCACTGGGTCAGGCACATTTGTAGATATGCTGCCATCATCATTCTCAAAACATTTTCTTCCAAATGAGTCCTTGGTATCAGCTCCTCATGTTTTCCCTCCCCTCCCCCATGAACCCTTGATAATTTATAAATTGTTATTAATTTTTGATGCTTTACCCTGACTGATGTCTCCCTTCATCCACTTTTCTGTTGTCTTTCCCCCTGAGAGGGGGTTACATGCAGATCATTGTGATTGGTGTCCCCTATCTCCCACCACCTTCCCCTTTCCCTCCTGGGAAATGCTACCCTCATTATTGTTCCACCATTTTGTGGTGTCAATTTGTTGTAAAGTACCTTGGTGGCTTGTGTGTTGCTATGATCCTGGAAGCTGTCACTGGTATTTCAAATTCCAAAAGAGTCACCCAAAGTGAAAATGTCAGGGAAGTTTCCAGACGAAGAATACAAAAATAAGAAAGCATTGATTGCTCACTTCTGAGAGAGTATCTGCTGAAAACTCCATGCATAGCTTCAAAATATTTTCATCTACTAAGAACTGATGAAAAGAAATAGAACATTGTCAGAGATCGTGCCAAGGGATGAGTCCCTCCAGTCTGAGGGTACTTAAAATGTGACCGAGGAGGAGCTGATGTCTTGGAGTAGAGTTGATTATGAAAGGGGCAATACCAGTGGGAGTGGGGCCTTCTGGGTCTTCATTTGCTGATGGGTCACAGCTCAAGGTAAGGAGAAACAGCTATGGAGAACTGATCACAGTTGCATGTATGATGGATGCATGTATGAATTGTGTTAAGAGCTATACAAATCCCCAATAAAATGATTAAAATAATAACAGCAATAAGGGGGGAAAAGGCAGAAATAGCTTCAAAATTCTGCTAATAACTAGTGATATACAGATGAAACAACTTTGCTTACTGAAAATTAGGGGGACATGAAACACTTGTTAATGACGGTCAAGGATCCCAGCCTTCATTATGGATTGCAACTAAATGTAAACAAGACCAAAGTCCTCACAACTGGATCAGTAAGTAACATCATAATAAATGAAGAAAAGTTTGAGGTTGTCAAGGATTTTGTTTTGCTTGGATCAGCAATTATTGGCCATAAAGCAGCAGCTAAGATATACAAATCTAAGTAGAATTAGGTAAGTCTACTACATAAGACCTCTTTAAAGTATTGAAAAGCAAGCATTTGAGGCCTAAAGTTCACCTGACTCAAGCCATGGTACTTTCAATCACCTCATATACATGTACAACTTGGTGTGTTCATCGGGGTAAACTAAAGAAATGAATCCACAGGCACAGAGTTTTATATAAAGGACAAGTATATATTAAGAAAGTATCCCAACCTAGTGCTGTCCAAGCCTATAAAACCAACATTAGACCATATGTCCCACACTGATCTACAAAGTCCTCTTCAATCTCACAAAACACACGCAATGATGCTGACAGCAGTAGGAAAGCTGAATGAGTGAGCGTGTAAGTGTATGAGTTCTGGCAGGGGTCTTCAGGTGGCTGCTCCAGCACCCAGGGCTGCATCAGGGTAGGTCCATGTGACTTCTTCTCAGGCATGTCTCTCATAGGAAGTGAACTTTGCCAGCTGAAGCAGGAAACTGGTTAAGACAGCAGCACCTTGGGCTGACCATCAAAGAGTCGAGAGACCCCAGAACTAGAAAGGTGAGGCTCACTGAGCCATTTATCTCTTCACCCTTCAATTAATCCCACAAGTGTTTATTGATGAGGTTGGCACAATAAACCTTAACTATCTCACTTGGGCATTGAATAAGAAAGATTGAAGCACTTTTATGGAATTTTATTGGAGACTGAAGAACAGTATTGAAAGTATAATGGATTGCTAAAAGGAAAAAATTAATCTGTCTAACAAGAGGTAAAGTCAGCGTGCTCCTCAGAAGCAAGAACTGAGAGACTTTGTCTTACACACTTTGAATATGTAAGGAGAGACCAGTCCCTGGAGATGGACATCATGATTGGTACAGTATAAGGGCAGGGAAAAGAGGAAGGTCCTAAAGGAAGTGGGTTGAATGTTCAAGAAAGTGCAAAGATGGGCTTAGGCATTGCAACAATGGTGAGGATGGTACAGGATTTGGCAGTGTTTCAGTGATTTCCTTCATGACTCAAAACCAACTGTATGACATCTAGCAGTTACAACAATGAGGCTAATAAGGAATAGGCAGTTCACTTTAGAGGAATTAGCCACTGAAAATCCTATGAATATGAGTGGAACATTGTCAGAGATAATGCCAGAATATGAGCCCCTCAAGTCGAAAGGCACTCCAAATATAACTGAGGAAGGGTTGTTTTCTTAAAGTAGAGTTGACCAAAATGAAGTGAATAGAATTAAAGCTCTGAGTAAATTATTCATTTTGGCACATGCTGATTGGGCACAACTCAAAAATGTGAAGAAACAGCTTCAAAAGTCTATTAAAAATCCAAACTTGAAATGCACAAAGTATAAATCTCAGAAAATTTGAAGTCATCAAAAATGAAATAGAATGCATAAAGATGAATATCCTAGTTATTAGTAAGGTGAAAAGGTCTAGTATTGGCCATTTTGAATCAGAAAATCATATGGTTTACTATGCTGCAAATGACAGGATCAAGAGGAACAGGGGCTGAGCCCCAGTGGTGTAGTGGTTGAGTGCGGGATTGCAGCCCACAGGGTTGGCGATTCATATCCAGCAGTGGCTCTCCAGAAGCAAGGCTGGGCCTCCTACTTCCACCAGGGGCAGTGATGTCCACACACACAAAAAGAGGAATGACAGTGAGTTTATAGCTTTAAAAGGACATTTCAAGATCTATTATGGAGAACGATGTACAAATATTTTTGACACAATGGATGAGTGTATAGATTTTGATAAGAGTTGTATGAGCCCCCAATAAAATGATTTTTAAAAATCTATTATGAAGTACAATGCTGTCTGTGATAGGAAAAGGTCTATCTGCCTTCAAGGAAAATTGGCTAATTGTTATTCAAATTTATGGACCAACTACTAAGGCTAGTGAGAAACTAAAGAATGTTACCAATGTCTTCAGTTAGAAATCGATCACACTTGTAATCAAGATGAAATAGTAATTATTGACAATTGGAATCCAAAAGTTGAAAACAAAGAGGAAGGAATAGTAATCAGAAAATATGTTTTTGGTGATATAAATGAAGCTGGAAATCTCATGATAGAATTTTGTAAGATGAACAACCTGTTTGCTCCCAGCAAATACCTTTTGGAATAATACAAAAGATATACATATATATATATACATACATATACATACACACATACATATATATATATGAGAGACTTCTTCAGAGGGAATACACAGTAAGCAGATAATCTGCATCCTTGGGAAGAGACAATAGAGAAGCTCAATATTAGCAGCTAAAACACTATCAAGGTTTGCTTTGGGCATTAAAAATGTGGCCCAGTTCTATTTTATCCTCAGTGCCATTCGTAAGCTCAAGTCTGTTGTTAGGACTTCTAGACACACTGAGTGCTTTCTGCCTTATGAACTTCATCTTCCAGCCTGCTCTTGAACAATGTACTGTTGTAATCCATAGGGACTTAATTGGCTAATTTTCATAATTACATTACTAGAAGAAAAAAACAAACAACAGATTACTAAGCTTTTCTTCCTGGTCTGCCTTAGTCTGGGTGCTCTACAGAAATCTGTGCACTGTCCAGGGGTGTCCCTGTTGCTATTTGAAATTCCAATAGTATAGCTTTCTGTATCAGAGTAGTACTTAAAGCACCAAATAAGCACAAAAGACTGCAGATAAAAAGACAGTTCATAAAAAGAAGAAAAGACTTTTATATAAAATGTTTAGACTTAAGATTTATCTGGGCTAAGTAATCATATTTTACCCATGAAGAAAATTTTAATAAGCAGGAAATGTAAATTTTATATAAAGGTTAAAACATATTTGGCCTTATGCTTCTTAACAACACAGTTCAGTGCCTAAAAAATTAGAGAATATCTACCGGTATCTTCTTGAAAGACTGTGTGACCATTTAATTAAACAGAAATTTATAAAACAGGCCATCTAAATTATATGATCTCTTTCAGTCAATATTGAAGAAGATTGGCTTGATTGACAAAATTAATCACATCAAACATTCAGTGATGGTGTCATGGTGTAAAGTGATGGTGGAATCTCTGTCCCAAATATCAATGCTGTCAATCCTAACCTTATACTTATAAATCAAAGAGTCCTGGTGGCCCCAGTGGTGAACCACTCAGTGCTAACTAAAAAGTTGGTAATTCACACTCCCCAGGGAGTGCCACAGGAAAAAGATGGGGCAGTTTGCTTTTGTACAGAGTACAGTCTTGGAAACCCCAAGAACCTCTATAATGGCTTATAGAATCATTATGACTAAAAGGCAACGTGTTTAATTTTATACTTGTGGGTATAGTTCAATTTGGGGAGAGAATTTCCTTTATTATGCCAATGAGACCATATCAATGTCGAGTGCCTTGAGACAATCACTTTTAAGATCTAAAAAGAGAATTTCCCCCCAGAGTAGATAGAGAATATTTCCCTAGGACGGGCATACCGAATTCATACTTCTGTCCACTCAAGTTGTGAAACTAAATTTCTGTTGGATAAAGCCATCCATTTGTGGAATTTCCATCATAGCAGCAGCAAACTGAAATAATGGGAAATGATGACTCTTGGGTAGATTAGAATGCTTTCCACTAGGGCATATGAAACTAATGAACTAAGTGATACAGAGTGCGAATGAGGGAGAGATGGGGGGGAATAAGGATAAGTATGTTAATTGCCATATTTTTCCAAAGCAGAGAAATAATAAATAATAACTATTCATGTAAGGAGAAAAAAATAAAATAACCATATGTTCTTTATTTTGGAATCACTTTACAAAAGGAACCTCTTATACATAAATATTGATTTGAGATTCAGTAATTTTGCAATGGCTCTTCAATACCTCTAGTAAAATTAATGACTAAACTCCACAGAGGAGCATTGTGTCTTGCACAAGACATAGGCGCTTCTAGGAGTCTGCTGCTGTTGTTTGTTGCAGTCACGTTGGTTTTCACTCAGGGCCACCCTGCATGGCACAACACGAACCACAGCCTGGTACATCACACTCACTTGTTCTGATTTTTCTATGAAAAGTCTAACTTTGGAAGAGGCGTGGTGCTAAAGGTCACGGAGACTTACTTAATTCAGCACAGTCAACTGATCTCCAGCTTCGGGAGAGTTCACTGTTTTCTCATCTGGATTTCTCTGTAGATATATTTGGGGTCATACTCACTGCAGTAAGATCTTTACACCCTGAAAGGTACATTGTCATTGAGGGTGAATGATGCACCTGACCATAAGACACACCCAATTTTTAGAGCAGGAAAACAAGATAAAAATATTCTGAAACAAATAATACCAGTACACTAAAATGGTCTAGTGTTCCACATCTTTGAACCAGAAGGCGCACCATTTTTGCCCCCACTTTTGCTTGAAAAAATATAAAACAGGCAGTCTTGTGGTCTGAAAGATATGGCAAATATATTTTAACAAGCAAATAAATTGGAGAGAGATATGAATGCACAAGGCGAAACCAACCAAAACACTGTCCAGCGGCTTGACAGATGAAAAGATATGGAAAATCTGCTCCTGTAATGATAACAGTCTGGCAAGCACTATAAAAAACCAAACTCACTGTCATTGAGGAGATTCCAGTTGGGCAGTCCCGTAGGACAGAGGAGAACTGCCACAGGGAGTTTCTTTATAGAAGTAGAAAGTCACATTTTTCTCCCGTGGAGTGGCTGGTGGCTTCTAACTGTTGACCTTTCAATTAACAGCCCCAAACTTAACCCACCAGGGCTCTACACAAAACACTGTAGGGCAATTTTATGCTGTCATGTAACATTGCTTCGAGCCAGAATCAAGCTGAACGCACAAAACAAAACGTGGGTGTGTGTGCATGCTTTTAGGAGTTATTGAGTTAATTCTGAACCATAGTGACCCTACGCACAAAAGTCTTCACAATCGTTCCCACGCTTGAGCCCATTGTTGCTGCCACTGTGTCAATCCATCTCCTTTATGGCCTCCCCCTTTTTTGCTGCCCTTCCACTTTTCCAAGCACGATGTCCTTCTCCAAGGACTTACCTCTTCTGACAATGTGTCCAAAGTATGTAAGACAAAATCATGCCATCTTCGCCTCTAAGGAGCACGTTGGCCATCCTCCTTCCAAGACTGATTTGTGTGGTCCATGGAACTTTCGATATTTTTTGCCAGCCACACAATTTAAACACAACGATTCTACCTTGATCTTCCTTAATTAGCGTCTACCTTTCACATACATATGAGACAGTGGCAACGCCATGGCTTATGTCCATGTGCCCCTTAGTCTTCAAAGTAACATCTTTGCTTTCCAATATGCTCAAACAAACCTTGTGCGGCAGAATTATTCACGGGAACTCGTGACTGCTTCTTCCATGAGCATTGATTGTGTATCTAAGTAAGACACATCACTGACAATTTCAACCTTTTATCATGATGTCACCTATGGGTCCGTTGTGAGGATCTGATCTTCTTTTTTTGAGTTGTAATCCACGCTGAAGGCTGCAATCCTTAACCTTCAAGTTCTCCTCACTTTTAGCAAGCAGAGTTGTGTCATCTGCATATCAAAGGTTGTTAATAATCCCTACTTCAATCCTGATGCCACATTCTTCTTCAGATGACACAGTCTCTGATGATTTGCTCAGCAAGCAGATTGAATAAGTATGCAGAGTGACTGCAATCCTGCTGCACGCCTTTCCTGATTTGAAACCTTACAAGATTCCCTTGTTTTGTTCTCACAACTGCCGCTTGTTCCATGTTCAAGTTTTGCATGAGCATAATGAAGGGTTCTAGAGTGCCCATTCTCAAGGCTATACATGGTTTGTTATAAATCTACATATATGTTACATTTAGAGAGGTTTATTTGTGTTCTTATTGATAGAGATACTTATCTAATTTCTGAAATTATGTTCACTGTGTATCAAGAATAATTACTTCCAGTAGCTAGGACAATTAGAGTATCGTGTTTGGCTGTATTCTCTAGAGAAACAAAACCAGTGACATATGCACATATACAGAAAGAATTTTTTTTATGTTTTTTATTTTATATTTGGGCATCACTGCCCTCTGGTGGTCATAGGTGCTACCCAGCGCTGCTCCTGAGAGCCGCCGCTAGATTTGAACCGCCAAGCCCATGGGCCGCAGTCCCGCACTCAACCACTTACGCCACCAGGACTCAGCCCTACAGAAAGAATTTTATGTCAAGAAATAACTCACACATTTGTAGAAATGATCCAGTCCATGTTCTAACAGGTACCATGTTGCTGTATCAGATATTAGGTTGAAGTCTTCTTCTGGTTTATGTAGCTGTTGAACCCAAGATTGATAGAAAGGTGACAGGGTGGTGTCAGTTGAGGCAAATTAATCCAACGTTAGCAGGTTAGATGGCAGACCACTGAAAACTCTAGATTAGGAAGATAATATGGAAGATCTTTGCATAAAGTTCAAAGAACCACTGGTTGATAATCCAGATTCAGAATACAGGCACAGAAAAAAAAAAGAGCAACACATTTTTCCACAGCTTCTACTTATGGAGGAAATAGACCACACCCTGGAAGAAACCTCATTGCAATTGCAGCAGGATTATCATTTGGGTAATGATATTGCACTCCACCCTACTCTTACAACAGCAGATCACATCATGGGGTTGATTACATTATGTTAGGTAGCACCTTATGGGGATTACTAGATCTCAAATACTAAAAACCCTAGAATCCTGGCCCAGGCAAGTTGACACAAAAACCAATTATCACAGGTATCAATATTCTAAAAATGCCTTCTTTGCTATTTCTGTATTGCTAGAACTATTTTATGATAATGGATAATTTTATAAAAGTATTAGTCATTCTTTCCTACTGTTTACACATAAACATTGATGCAAATGAATTCCCACTATACTATGCTATTGTATCTGCAGGCAGACTTGCAAACAAGCAGAGTTTCTTGTAGAAACAGCAAGGAGCTGACCGACCACAAAGCTCTGTAGAAAAGTCATCTCGCATGCCTTGCTTACACTTCATCTTACACGTCTCTGTTAGTGTCTCTTGTTGAGCTGGCAGATCATTTCCCAGAGAGTCCCAGCTTTGGCTTCTCCTCTGCTATAATCCTGAAGGGGACCAAGTCTCACTAGAGTACACTCACTGTCTACCCGTCATGATCAGCCTTCCACTTACTTGATCTCGTTTTCTCTTTGCTTTGGTGATGTGTTCTGCACCCCCTTCCCTCCACAGCTCCCTGCTCTCTTTGTGGTCTCTCTTGGACGTCTATTTATAGTGCTCTGACCATGATTCTTCCGTGGTGGACTTTCTTTTCTATTTCCTCTCTCATGGGGTTGGGCCATTTGTTATCCTCTTAGGAAAGTCTGTCATTTTGCTAACGAAAGGATTATTTAGTGTTTATGTTACCAGAGTTGGTCTCCAGAAAAACACACTCTCTAGCCTCGTTGCTAAGAAAAATAGAAAGCATTCTCCGGGGGAAGTTAGGGGACACAGGAATCCAGGAAAGCTACTTCAATGACCACTGGCAGCAAAGTGGCCAGCAGGAATCTCCGAAAGGACACTTTTACCTTAGGTCACTCTGTGCCAGTGCATTTGCAGAGATGTTCCTGCATGCCCTCTCTCTTTAATGTTTCATCACCTCCTGCTGTTGACACAGTCCTCTGACTGTTATTATTGAGATTTCCCCAGGGTAGTCTCATGTGTGCTCATAACTCGCTCAGCTGTTCTTCCGCTTTGGACTCTCATTAAGTGTTTGCTTCCCAAGAAGCCCCTTGAGAGGAGGGTTTCACGACTGGCACTGGTCATCCCTCTGTGCAAAGAGTAATGACAAGCAGTTTCCCTGCAATGACTGTCACACAGCTCCACCCCTGGTGCAGGCAGTCTGGGGCAAAGAGAATCAGGTTTGAGGCATCTATCATGCTGTGCTCCTATTTTCCTACTCCTGTAGGTCCTTTCACAAAGATCCACTTCCTAAGTGCCCTTTAGTAAGAGAAGCAAACCAATCATCCTTATGCAAATCAGTCCAGGGAAGCCACTCACTCCGTCATTTTATGTGATCAGATGTGCCAGATGGATGGATTCTCTGCTTAGACCCTATGCGTGAAATTTTTTCAGTGCCAAGGGAGTCAAATGCTATATATTACATCCAAACAGAGTGTTTAGCCAAATGCTATAAATTGCACCCAAATCCTTTTGAAAATCAGTAGCAGTCGTTGGATGTGAAGGACCAGAAAAACAATGTTTATTTCTCTTGGTATGATGATTTTAAAACATTGCAAAAAACCTGATGTACAATCAACAGGAACAACAAATAGTGCAATGAGACATTAGTTGTTTTAGCTACATTTCCTTTATTCATTTTTATATTCAAAATTTTTATGAGGGGTGGTGTGTGTGAGTAGTTGAATTAAATGGTGGTAAACTTGTAGTTCTCATTTGTTTAGAAATCTTGGTTTCACCTTCATTATTGGGAAATAATTTACTGAAGCATATGATCCTAGGTTGACAGTATGTTTTCAATACTTTCAAGATAGATATTATTTTATATCCAGCTGGCCTCTCTTATTGCTGTTAAAATGGAATCTATTCATCTACTTGTTAGTCCTTGATAGGCAGTTTTTCTCCGGAAGGTTTTAGGATCTCTTGGTATTGAGGATAATTCAGTTTGTTCATGCTATGTTGATATGTGACTATTAGGTAGACTTTCTGAATCTGAAGGTTGGTGTTTCTTCTGGGAAATTCACACACATTATGCTTTTATTATTATTGCTCCTGCATCAGTGAGGGCTTCCTAGAGAAGCAGAACCAAATAGCATATAGATATAGGTAAAGAATTGCTTTATTTAATGTATTGACTAACATGACTGTGGGATCTGACAAGTTTGAAATTTGCAAGGCCAGACCAGTAAGCTGGAAAACCAGGCAGAATTTCTATGTGAAGTCTTTTTTGTGCAAACTCACTGCTTATTCTTAAAGCCTTCAATGGATTAGAGTAGACCCACCTACATTATTGAGGGCAACTTCCTTCAAGTGAACGGATCACAAATGTTAATCACATTTACAAAAGTACCTCTGTAGTAATATCTAGGCTAGTGTTTGACCAAAGGACTGAGTGCACAGTCTAGGCAAGTTGACACAAACATTAGCCATTCCACCTCCCTTCCTTGCTGCTACACTGTTTTGTGAATTCCAAGTAGACATGGTGTGGACCTCACTTGATCATTCTTGCCTTTAAAAAAAAATCTATATTTTCATCTCTGTTTGCACTGGTAGCTTAGTGATTATGTATTGGTAGGCCTAACTTCCAGGTCAGCAGTTCAAAACTGGTGACCTCGCTGTGGAAGAAAGATGGGATTTTCTACTCCACTAAAGATTTATAGTCTTTAAAACCGACAGGGTAAATTCCACCCCATTCTATAGGTTTTAAAAGTCAGAATGGGTGTGATGGAAGTTATTATTTTATTAAATCTCTTTATACTACATTTCAGCTAATTACTTCACATCCACTGATTTGTCAGTAATACTTTCTTCATATTGCAACTTATTGTCCAGCCTGAATAGTGAGTTTCTATGTTACTTTCTGACACACACACACACACACACACACACACAGGAGTTTCAAAATGTTCATGGAAAATTCCATTAACGTTAATGCCCATTTTACTATAAACTTTGAGATATATACAGTTTTTATACCTACAAGTTCATTGTAAAATGAACTTTAAACATTTAATGATATATATAATTATATATAGTAATATGCACTTCATTTAATATACCATCTATAATTACATATGTATATAAGCTATGTATGATAAACTATATATACAATAAGTATATATCTAAAAACTTTGTTTTTCTTTTTTTTTGGGCATCACTGCTTTCCGGTGGTGGGAGTAGGAGGACCAGCCCCACTGCTGGAATTGAACCTCCGTCCCAGTGGGTCGCAGTCCCGCGCACAACCACTACGCCACCGGGGCTCAGCTCCTTTGTTTTTCCTTATAAAATGTTTTTTACCATCACATAACATCCAAATGGGACAGTATATGTATTATTATCTATTACTGTGCAATAATACTATCACAAATTTAATTCTTAAAACAATACATATTGGGCTGAGCCCCGTTGGCTTAGTGGTTGTGCGCAGGACTGCGGCCCATTGGGATGGAGGTTCAATTACAGCAGTGGCTCTATGGGAGCAAAGGCTAGGCCTCCTACTCCCACCACCAGAGGGCAGTGATGCCTCCCCCCAAAAAAATACATATTGATTTTCTTACAGTCTGTGGGTCACTTGTCTGGGCAGGGTTTAGCTGGCACTACAACTTCCCTGTCAAACATTTAAAGAACTGTTTAGAATTTTTATCACTAAAATGGTGTAATGCCTTTTAGACACATCTATGTCTATGTCTAATATGCTGCTATCATTTCAGTATTAGAATAAGTCATGTGCAGTAGTGAAGACTTATTGTGTAATATTATTGATGCTTTATCTTTTGCTTTAAAAAGTCCAATGTTTAAAAGCTAGCAAGCATTACCTTAGAACTAGAGCTTAGCATAAGGAAGAGTTTTGCAATGGTGGCATGTAATTCTGTTTATCATCATTTCCTTTCTTGACATATTCTTTTGAAAAGAAATTACATAGCATTTCTTATAACACTGAACCTTCTATCTTAGGGCATTAATAACCATTTAGAATTCAAATGGCATTGTTAGGGAGTTTACCAATTATGTGATTGCTCTTAAAAGTTATTGATCCATTTTAATCACATGGAATTTTATTCTGGAAATCTCTTCTGCTAATCAGATGACTTAACAACATGCAACATACACTGGGAGAAAATAGAAGCAAACATATTAATCCATATAGATGCATCAAACTTCTTCCTCGATTATTGTACAGTTTTCAAAATAATTAGATGTACCAAGTTTATAGAGTTGGGGCTCACTTTCATTATTCATTATTTCATTATTTCATTAGTTCTACATGTTGACATAAAAATGAAGCACATTCGGGCTGAGCCCCGGTGGCGTAGTGGTTGTGCGCGGGACTGCGGCCCACTGGGATGGAGGTTCAATTCCAGCTCCACAGGGGCAAAGGCTGGGCCTCTTACTCCCACCACCAGGGCAGTGATGCCCTAAAAAAAAAAAAAAATGAAGCACATTCAGTAATATCCATAAGAGGTCAACAGTACATAATGAGCATTGGAAAGCAAAACTTCTTGTTCTAAGATATTACTGGCTTCCATACATATTGTACATCTTTTATGATTATAGCAGACAATAGAAATTCACTGTATAGTCAAATGACAGTTTGGGGTTTGATTTCAGGAATAGAGATGTCACTAAGAACTAGCTGATATTGATTAATTTTTAGATGCTGCAGATTGACTGTTGTTGGGAAATAGGATGAAGATAATTAACTCAGATGGAGAGTCAACCTCACATAGTGCTTGTGTTAAGGCTGGGTTCAGTAGAGAAGAAAAACCTGTGATATCTACATCAATAAAATGACTCACAAAGCAGTTGATAGTCCATGGGTCTGATGTTTGGCTGAAGATTTCCATGGGCTCGTGTAGCTGTGGGAGATAATGAACCCAAGATCACCAGGAAGATGACAGCCTGGTGATTGCAGAAGCAAAAGAATTCAAGTTTGGCAGGTGAGATGACAGAACACTGAAGACTCTCATGGTAGGCAGGCTGTTGGCTTGAATAGAAAGAGCTGGGGGCTACTGAGTCAGACGCAGGATTCAGACCCAGCAAGAAACAATCAAGCTTTCCATTGCATCTACTTATTCAGGAAATAAAGCCACATCATCCAGGAAATTGCATCAGGGATGTGACCTTAGGAAGGGGGTTGCATTCTCCCCTCATCTCAGCAAGCAGATCCCATGATGGAATTGATTACATTATGCCAAGTGACAGTATGGGGAATTGCTAGTTCTTAACTGCCAGACCACTAAAATTCCTGTCTGAGCCCAGTTGACATCAAATCCAACTATCATGAGCAATATTCTTACTAGTTGAGCTTGGCCAACCACTAATTAGATGAAAATAATGAAGTTAATAATAGGTAAGGTTTTGCCACAATAAAACTTTACTTTTTACAAAGATGTTTTCACTTATCTAAATATCCTCTTCCCAAGAAATTTTTTAGATCTTTAACATTTTTGGAAACCAGCTTGCAATAATGGGAACCATTTTTTAAGGCAAGTGTTATTGATTTCTCCTTTGGGTTAGCCCTGGAACACTAGCCATCAGATCTGGGGTTCAAATCCACCAGCTTTTCTGAGGGGAAATGATGAGTCTGTCTGCTGTGGTCAAGCATTGCTGCAGTGGAAGCACTGAAGAACAATTTTCTCTCCTAGCGAGTTTTTATGAGTCAGACTTGCCTCTGTTGATTTTCAAAAAGTTTATTTTAGATGAAGAAGCCAAGACTTAGGGAGGTCACATGGTACTACAAAAATGAAATACAAACTTCCTGACTCTAAAATAAGGGTCATTTTCCTGCACAAGTTTAGTTATTTTTCAAGACTATTGTCTGGAGCCCTAATGGTGCTGTGGGTTAGATATTTGACTACTAATGATAAGATTTGTAGTTTCAATCCACACAGGACTCCACAGGAGCAAGATGGGGCTGTCTGTGCTTGTAAAGATTTGTAGTCTTGTTCTATCTAGATAAGGTAGGTGGGATAAACAATCTGGAGGAGAAAACAACAGGACTGACAATTCCAGGGGGACATGGGAGAGGGGGAGGTGGGGAAGAGAAGTCAGTATTAACAAATCTAGGGATAAGAGAACAACAAGTGATCCAAAATCACTGGCGAGGAGCTTGTAGGAGGCCTGGTAGGGCTTGATCAAGGACAATGTAACAGAGAAGAATTACTGAAACCCAAATGAAGGCTGAGCATGATAGTGGGACAAGAGGAAGTAAAGTGAAATACAGGAAAGAACTAGGAGGCCAAGGGCATTTATGGAAGTCTAAATTTAGACATGAATATATGTAAATATATTTACATATGATGATAGGGAAATAGATCTATGTGTATATATTTATAGGTTTAGTATTATGGTAGCAGAAGGACATTGGGCCACTACTCAAGCACTCCCTTAATGCAAGAACACTTTGTTCTATTAAGTTGGAATTCCATGATGCTCACTTTCCTGACAAGATTGCTAAAGACAAAGCCAATGTGGTGAAGAATGCTGATGGTGCCCAGCTATAAAAAGATATATCATCTGGGGTCTTAAAGGCTTGAAGATAAACAAATGGCCATCTAGATGAGAAGCAGCAAAGCCCACATGGAAGAAGCACACCAGCCTGTGTGACCACGAGATGTCAATGGCATCAGGTACCAGGCATCCAAGACCAAAAATATGATATCAATGGGAATGAGGGGAAGTGAGAAATGGAGACCCAAAGCCCCTCTGCAGACAAGTGGACATCCCCTTACAGAAGGGTTGTGGGGAGGAAACAAGCCAGTCACGGTATAGCACCAACAAAACATACAACTTTCCTCAAGTTCTTTAATACTTCCTCCCTCCACTATTATAACCCCAATTCTACCTTACAAATCTGGATAGACCAGAACATGTACACTGGTTACATATAAGAACTGGAAACACAGTGAATCCAAGGCAGATAAATCCCTTAGGGCCAATAATGAGAGTGGTGATACCACAAGGATCAGGGGAAGGTGGGATAGAAATGGGGAACCAAGCACAAGGATCTACATATAACCCCTCCTAGGGGATGGGCAACAGAAAAGTGGGTAAAGGGAGATGTCATAAAGTGTAAGACATGACAATATAATAATAATCCATAAATTATCAAGGATTTGTAAGGTAGGGAGGTGAAAAATGAGGAGCTGATAAAAAGGGCTCAAGTAGAAGGCAAATGTTTTGAGAATGATGATGGCAACAAATGTACAAATGTGCTTGATACTATGTATGTATGTATGTATGTATGTATTGTGATAAGAGTTGTACGAGCCCACAATAAAATGATTTTAAAAAGAAAAGAAAAAAAGGATTTGCAGTCTCCTGTACAGAGTTACTATGATTCAGAATCGAGTTGATGGCAGAAAGTTTGGTGGGTCTATTGCTGTGGCTGGATCACTATAAATGGAAAATCTTGGCCTCTTGGCCTCATCTGTGATATGATTTCCTGACCTTCTTTTTTTGGGGGGGGGCATCACTGCCCTCTGGTGATGGGAGTAGGAGGCCCAGCCTTCGCTCCTGTGGAGCTGGAAGTGAACCTCCATCCCAGTGGGCTGCAGTCCCGCGCACAACCACTACGCCACCAGGGCTCAGGCCCTGACCTTACATAATGACTTTCCTGAGCAAACATCCATTATTATGGTCCCCTATGTGTTCAATCAATACCTTAAGCCAGTGGTTCTCGATCTTCCTAATACTGTGACCCTTTAATACAGTTCCTCATGTTGTCATAATTCCTTCAACCATAAAATTACTTTCATAGCTACTTCATAACTGTAATTTTACTACTGTTATGTATAGAATGACCCCTGTAAAAGGGTCATTTGACCCCCAAAGGGGCTGTGACCCACAAGTTGAGAATCGCTGCTTTAAATGTTTCATTTTAGAAATAGATAAAATAAATGAAGAAGTTTTTACCAGAATGTATTTGTCTGGTGTATGGAATGGTGGGATTGAACAAACTAGAGAAAGGAATATTTGGAGACTTCATTTTTTCCCAGTGTTTTGTGTTTATTGCTATTACTTATTAATAAAGTTACTTTTGCTTCCCTGCCTCCCAGTGGATACAAAGTTCTTCGGTACACTACTCCCATTTTATTTCCTTGCCTGCTTTCCTATCTTGTTCTCTGATAGAGATGAATGGAGGTGGTTAATAGAATGGAGAGAGTCATTTCAGATTCTCTTTGTGGTTGCCTTAGGCCTAGGACAAGGTGAAGTGACAAATAGCTGTCCTCTCAGAATGCCGAGGAAAGTGACATGAGTGTCTGACAGTTTTTATAACACTTCAGTGAAGTCTGGAGAACTCCCACGAGTTGCTTTTCCAAGACCTGTCTGGGTTATACACTGATGGTCTATGTACAAGAAGAGATGAGCTCCCTGAACTTTTCATAATAGCTTCCTAATCTGAAACATTAATTTAGGGAGTGCCCATCAGAGAGCCTCGGACAGCAGTTGAAGAGCAGCAGGAGAATGATCAGACGGTTGTTCAGGCGGCATGTTTACACCAAACGTTTCTCCAACATTGAACTTACCGCGAGTGGCTCAATGCTGACTCACAGTGACCCACACAGTGACCCTGTGGGTTCCGAGACTGTCACCGTTAACTGGAGTAGAAAGCGCAGTCAGCGTTCGTTACGTTTTATTGAATTTGGGTTTTCCGTTTTTTTTTTTTTTTTTTTGGGCATCATTGCCTCTGGTGGGCGTGGGGGCTGCCCAGTGCTGCTCCTGAGAGCTGCTGCTGGATTTGAACCGCCAAGCCTGCGGGCTGCAGTTCTGCACTCAACCACTTACGTCACCGGGGCTCAGCCCTGGGTTTTCCGTTTTTAAATCATCACGTGCCATTCTTTCTCAACTCTTGTGTTCAACCTGTTACAGGCGCTACGTCGCCCGCCTGCCTTTCCCATCAGCCTTCTCTCAAAGCGCACTTAGTCATTTCTCTGAGTCAGGCTTGTGCAGTTCTCAGTCGATCAAACCAGCAATATTCTAATAATCTCCATGCTCCCTTCTGGTCTCCCTTTCACTCACACTCCACTCTACTGCCGGAGTGGTAGGATTATGATAAAAGGCAATTCTGATCATGGCTCTCCTGTTTAAATTCTTTCAGGGCCTCCACATAATTTTTAGTTGCTAGCATGAAAGACTTCTCTCAGTGTGGGCTCCTTCCTTTGTCTGCGACCTCATTTCCCATTCAGTTGCCCTTTGTCCAGCCAAACCCCATCACTTGTGGCTGTCTGAGATGTCAGACTGTTTGCTGCCTCTGACCTTCATACACATGCAGGTCCACGTGCCTGACCTTTTTGACCACCTTATTCCCATGGATAACTCCTTTACAACTTCACAATTCAGAAGAAACCTGGCTTTCCAAAGAAACTTTCCCAATTCCTCTCTCCCGAAGGGTGGGCAAGTGCTACTGCCTCCTCACCTTCCCTTAGCCTTGTGTGTTCTCCTAATCCCCAGTACAGGCCATGCAGCACAAAATCACCTATGAACTTGTTTATCTGTTCCAATTAATTGTAGATTTTTAAAGAAAGGGAATAGAAATTATTTAACTTGGTATCTCTAGTACCTCTCATAGGTTTTTTTCCCCTCCCCCATATACCAGACAAGTAAAATTTGGATGAATGAGTGAAAAATGACCCCAAAGATATCCAAACAAGTTGCTCTAATTATTCTTTGTCAGAGGCAATCAAAGTATACACCCAGATGCTGGGCTGTTGCTAGAACTTTTAGGCAATCAAAGTTAATGTGATCATGTGGGCCAAGCATTTACTCAGTGCCCACCAGTAATGCAAAGCTGCCCAGATGATGTGCTTAGGAAGAAGAAGTGTTTCTCTATTCTGCAAGTGTTACATGCTTGAACCTATGTCATGAGTATAATATTTTCCCATGATGGGAAAGTAACCTTTTAACATTTCATTTGTAAATGCCAAATATAACAAAAGTATAAGTGACCTTAAGTGTATTTGAATCAATTGTTTCAGAAACTTAACCAACACTTGTCTTAAAAGGTGATTTTCTTGGGGGGCACATAGCTATTAGTGACACCTGGGCTGAAAGCCAAATGTTCTCCCGGCCTTCTATTCTGATAGTTCTCTGATGTGATTCTGTTGTGAATTAAGGCAGCAATTCTCAGTTCTGCATGTGTGTACAAATCCCCTGATGAACTGGTTGGAATGCAGATACCTTGGTACATGCTCAATAATTCGGAATCAGCAGGTCCAAGATGGGTTTCTTGGGAGTCTTCATCTTAAGCCACCTTCTGGGTAATTCTGATGCAAGTTAGAGATGAAGATATGTCCTCTAATAGTATGTCACTTCTCAAAGGAGTTCACTTTTAGGGTCCATGTATATTCATTGTGTAATGTAGGCCTGTCAGTTATGCTTACATTAGATGAAAATATTTGAGAGGGGTAGGGATATAATTTACTTAATTGTGCTTTTTATATAAAATGCAATTTGTCTATTTAGAAAATAAGTACATAATTAGACTATTGAAATTTACCTTCTACTTAGGAACAGTTACTGTAGTTGGAACAACAGACAGATGTCTTAGCACAGTTGTCCATAAACCATGTGGTATTATTCTTATGCACAGGTCTTAGACTTTCACTCAGGGCCAATCACGGTTGGTCACATTTTGGAGTGCAGATGTTGATCATTTTCCAGACCTCCATGATGTGGCCTGAATATTAACTATTTTTAGCATGTCTCTTGATTTTGTGGTATTTTATTCAAGATGCATCCTTGAAAGTAGAAAAAAGGTGATAGTAACTTATTATTTACCAGTGGATTTTAAAATCTTACTTTAGAACTCTGATACTGCTATAAAAGAATTCATTTTTCTTTTAACTTGCCTGTTTTTTGTGGTTTTTTTTCCTCCCGTATGGGAGACAGGCTGTTTTCATTTAACATATAATACTTTCAGATTAAGTTACAAGTGCTATTAAAAAAACACATTCTTCTATAGACTAGAGAGAGCACCATGGAGTCAGAGACTTTGTTGTTCACCATCGTGTTCCCTTGGGATCAATGCTGGGCAGATGAGGTCTTCAGGAAATGTTTGTGGAATGTAGCTTTCCTCATAGGAGTGGTCATCTAGTTAGTAACCCTTTAAGAGTGAATGGATAAGGGCTGAGCCCCGGTGGCATAAGTGGTTGAGTGCAGGACTGTGGCCCGTGGGCTTGGCGGTTCAAATCCAGCGGTGACTCTCAGGAGCAGCACTGGGTAGTGCCCATGACCACCAGAGGCAGTGATGCCCCCCCAAAAATTTTTTTAAAAGAGTGAATGGATTAATAATCTGATTTTTTGTGAAATGTTTGATGTTCAAAAAGAGAAGATCTTAAATAAAACCTGACTCCACCATTGAGGACATGAAGGACAAGCATGAGAGGGAAGAATATGAGGGTACTGGGTGCATATGTATAGAGGGGAATCCCCATAAAGAGAAAGTGGAGTTGTGCATCAAAATATATTTGTTTTGCTATGGTTAACCAGCCTCACAAATTTGCCTTCATTGGGTCTGTAGTCTTCAATTACTCCATCATTAAACAGGTTGATATTAAGATTTTAAATGGCCTTTTAAGCAACCTAATTTTGTTCTCCATTTGGTTCACAAATGATGACATAGGGAAGGGGCATGCCCTTGATTTAGGACAGTAATTCTGGTCACATTCTCTAATTCTGTATCTTAGTTCTTCTTTTGAAATAGAAAGCTGGGGTTTCAGCTAATAATGAATAATTTGTTCCCAACAGAGAGCCATTCTTGGTACTATTTCTTTACACTCACACTTTACTTATCAACATGGTTAGGTTCCAGAGACCTGGTCCTTGCATGAAAATGGAGGATGATCACATCAGATCACAAAATGAAGGATAACTGTAAAATTACAGCCCAGCCTTACAAAACACACCATTACATTATAGTCACATCTTTAGATACCTGCCAAACCACTGAAAATCATGGACCAAGTTGACTTTAACCTTAATATAACGGCCAAACTAACTTGCGCTTTATGACGTGGCTTTCTTTACTGCTACATATATTCTGTTAATGCATAAAGCAATCAGTTACTAGGTGGGAAGCATAGAGGGAGTCAGACACATGCACGTTTGACGCATAGTCTCTATATATCAGTGTGCATATAACACATGGGTATGTCATATGCACACGCACACACACCATATAGATGCGCTGTGTGTGCTTATGTATGTCCTTGGATAGTACAGACAGTTCAACACCCAATGGTTAACTGAAAGAGCTAACATTTGAGTTTAATCAGAGTTACCTCCAAAAAATGTCTTGTGATCTACTTCTAAAGCATCATCCAAAGCACACCTAATGGAGCATAGTGCTATTTTGACACACGTTAGGTTGTCATGAGTTAAAGTTGATAAGATGGCAACTAGTTGGTTACTGTTGGTTCGGTATATTTCTAAATGAAAGATCACACATTAAAAATATATGCAGATGGGGAAATCTCAATGCCATTTGCCTCGATTCCCTATAGGGAATATATGTGGTCAGAAGCTGATCTACCAATGTGTATAATGGGATTTACACTCAATCGGAGGAAAACACAGACCTTATTTTATTCAGAGCTTATAAGTGAAATTTGGCACAACTTTCTGTCCTCTCCATCACAGAGAGGCAGAGATTTTATATTTTATTTTAGAATGTAAACATATCTTATTTTGGGAGGGGTGGGGTTCACAACCCATAATATAAACAATTGTCTCAGAAAGAGAAGACACTCTCCCTAGAATCTGAACAAATGTCTCCTGAGAGAATAAAATTCTGTGGAGCTCTTCACAGTCTCCAGCTTTCAAGGCACGTCTGCTGTTCACTTACTCTTTTACCCAGTGTGATGGCTCTCCAAAGTCCTGGCAGCACAGTGGTTAAGCGTTTGGCTGCTAATCAAAGAAATAAGTGTCTGAGCACACTAACTACTCTGTGGGACAAAGATGTGTAGTTTCCTTCAGTAGAGATTAGTCTTGGAAACCCTATGAGGTCATTGTATTCTACCCTGAAGTCATTGTGATTTGGAATCCACTTGATCACAACTGGTTTAGTTTGTTTGTTTTTTTAAATTAAAAATCGTTTTATTGGGGGCTCGTACATCGTTTTTCACAATACATAAATAAACAAACTGTGCCAAGCACCTTCACATGTTCGTTGCTGTCATCATTCTCCAAACATCCACCTTTCCCCTTGAGCCCTTTATTTGACTTTTCCATCCTTTCCCCTCTTCCCCTGCTCTCCCTTCCCCACTAACCCTCAATACTTTGCAAATTATTATTGTTCGGTCATATCCTACACTGCCTGACCTCTCCCCCAACTCACTCCTTTGATGCCCGTCCTTCCAATAGGAGCTTATGGAACCTTGTAGTTGGTTCCGTCTCTCTACCCCACCTTCTCTCTGCCCTTCCAGAAGCTCCACTCTAACCATTGGCCCAACCATTGGCTCATCCATCCTGGTTTTCCCATATTTCCAGCTCCCCTTTCTACTAGTGTACCTTCTCCAGTCCATGTGGACTTAGTAAGGTAGAGTTGGGACCATGATGGTTGGGGGAGAGGAAGGCTTCAGGAACTAGAGGCAACTTGTATGCATCATCATTGCCTGGCTGCCCCCTGACTGGTCTGTCTCCTCTCCGTGACTCCCCTAGGTTGCTTTGTATATGTGTGTTGGGAGGGCGGGGAGAGGGGAGGGTTGGAAGATACTGAAGACCTAATCTCTAGTGCCTGTAAATGTGGTTTTATATGAAAATAAGGTCTTTGCAGATGTAATAAATTATCAGAAGGTCATTCTGGAATTAGGCCAGTCTTAATTCTATATGACTGGTATCTTTATAAAAAGAGGAACAGAGGGCTGTGCCCCGGTGACGTAGTGGTTGTGCGCGGGACTGCGGCCCACTGGGATGGAGCTTTGATTCCAGCTCCACAGAGCAAAGGCTGGGCCTCCTACTCCTGCCACCCGAGGGCAGTGATGTCCCCCCCAAACCCCCCCCAAAAAAACCAAACAAAAAGAAGAGGAACAGAGCCTTAAACACACACACACACACACACACACACACACACACACACACTGAAGCCAGCCATGTGGTTAGTAAGACAGAAATCAGAGCTACACAATCACAAATAGAAGGATGTCTGGGCCCACAGGAAACCACAAGAGACAAGAGAGGACCATCCCTCCCCAGAGCTTCTGGGGAGAGCACGGCCTCACCAGAATTCAAACTTTGAGCATCCAGGACTATGAAACAATAAATTCTGGTTGTCTTCAACCACATAATTTATTACTGCAGCCCTGGGAAACAAATGCACAGATTGGTAGCAAGCCCTGTTCAAAAAGTCCTCAGCATTAAGCATTGTACAGATACTCATCGAAATTGTTTCCCTGCACTCAGGATGTGACTTACTGAAATAAGCCTGAGGGGGTTATTTTTTAAAGTCTAGGCCAAAGTGGGCCTTACCTAAGGGGATCCTGCCTTATGAATTTAGCTTGACCTCTATTATAGATTGAATTGTGTCATTTAAAGTACGTGTGGAAATCTTAATGTCTATGCCTATGGTTATAATTCTCTGTCTTTGTTATGCTATCGACACAGCTTTTGTGCAAGGTACGTCTTAAATGATTCTCTGTTCAGGAATAAAAGAGACTGAACCAGCAATTGAGAGAAGCAGAGATGGGGACAGAGAGATAGCGAGTCACATGAGGAAGCTGCAGAAGCTCAAAAGAAATAAGGATCTTCCTCAAGAGTCAACACCCTGAGAGAAGATCCTGCTCTGCCGACGATGCATGCTGGGCCTAGAAAACTCTACGGAACATTCTATGCCACCACATGGGTTGCTCAAAGTCAAATCAGCTCAGTGACACTCAATGAAAATCAGCAGCACACATTCTAATGGCTTTGCGCTCAGGCCAGCGAAGCTTCTATCTGCTAAAGTAGATAAATAAAATAACACGTGGAGAAAGGGGACTTTTGAACTTCATAAAAGAGAACTTGTTTGCCTTTTTTTCGGTTGTAAACAGGAGAATCAGGATGACTATTCTTCTAAGCAGTGTCGACTAGGCAGGGACCTATTTTTCCTGCTTGTCGTGCCACAGTCGTCCAAAAGGGAATCTGCTAACTGAAAACATGGAAGTCGATGCCCACTCACAAGGGCCTCAATAGAAAAGTCTGGCAATCAACTTCTGAAAAAGAATCACACACGGAAAGTCCTCTAGTGGAGAATGGTTCTACTCAAGGTTATGCGGTTGCTGTGGCATCGAATGATTTGCTGGTTAGTTCTTCTGCCCTAACCAAGGGAGCTAGGCAGGTCCTGTGTCTGGGGACCTCTATCTGGACGCAGAGCATGTGGTGTTAAGAATTTCTCTAGTCTTCCACGACGAACAGCTGCGAAGAGTTTGCGTCAGCTTATTTGGGCACCAAATCTGATACACACCTTTCTGATTTTCCTATGTAACAGCACAATCTCATGCTCCTTTTTCCCGTTTCACAGATTTCGGGAAACAGGAATTTCTGCAGTAGTGGGCATCATTGTAGACTTCCTTGCCACTCCATTCTTGTAAATGTCTGTGATCATTTTGATTTAATTTGAGAGAAGACCTGACTGTATAAATACAGCATGACAGGTACATCTTATCTTCCCCCAATTAGATGGAAGGCCAGTCAGTCCTATGGCAATGGAAAGGAGAAAAGAATTAGGCGGCTGCTACTACACTAGATGTCAGGGAAAGAGAGAATATGGTCTAAGGCAGAGTGACTGAGAAATGGGGATGAAGGAGAAAAATGAGTATAGGAATTTAAATAATAACTTTTAAAGTGGAGTAAAGGAGAAGAGACAGGAGAAGCGCGGATGAGAGGAGCAGAGTGCTTGGCAGGAGAAATGCAAGAAGGGTTTTCAGAAGAACCAGAAAAACCACCAGCACTAAAATAGCCAATGTCTTGGAAGAGTTTAACTTGGTACCCAATTTCCAGAGAGAATTAGCTCAGTTCTTCCAGCCGAAACAAATGTCATAATTCTACGGTTTAAAATTAATTACATTTTTAACATCCTGTCTGCGTTTAGAAAATATTCACGGTGTATTATGCCGAATGACTTTAGACAAACAAACAATAAAACCTAGTAAACGGCAGAGATAGAAACTATGAAAGGCAGGGAGATGCAAATCTCCTTTTGGTTTAGTCACCATCGTTGAATGTTAATCATCTACATGAAAATGGGCAGCACTCCCGGTTCAGAAAATCCTCAGTCTCGAGAGAGGTTGCTATCGGGGAAGCATTGCTTTACAACACTCAGGAAAGTTTGCTTTATGCCACTTCATTTTTTTAAAAAAAGACCTACATTATTACCTGTTCTCACCGGTGGAAAGAAATCCGAAGGGAATTTTTTGCTTTCAGGATAAAAAGCCAAAACCCAAACTAGCAGCCCAGCGTTAAACTGTTTGGAGGCGCCGCCCCAGGTAGCTCAGTGGCACCGCCAAGCTACTTCCCTAGGAACTGCACCCCGCACCCCACAGACGTGAACTGTGACGGTGAACTCGACGCTGACAGTTTTGAGTTTTATGGGCTATTTGGTATGGCTTGGTAGATTATTTGCGGGGCGCTAAAAGAATCTTCCCATAGAAATGAACGGTAATAGCTTCTTCACTTTATACCATTTCAGCTTCTGACAGGTTTTAAAGGAGTATTCTACTTAAGGATAATGGGGGAAACCTCTCTTTAGCCAAAAGTCGGGTGCAGGAGCATCAAGAATTATTCCTCTGCACTTTAGCGGAAGTTCCACCCCCCCACCCCCTGTCGCCTTGGTGTTTCCTACTAAACCTGCGCGGATGGAGCCTCAGGGCTCACGGAGAGCCTTTTCTACAACGTTACAGGGGTCTTCCGTGGAACTCTTTTGGCGCTATTCTTCTCTGGCCTGCTCTAGCTACGTCGGCTTTGGAAAATTTTGCTTTTGGAGTTCTAACTATTTCCGCAATTGCCTGGAGTCCCACTCCCTGCACGATAGCTATGCAGGGCATTCTTGCAGGCAGTAAGGTCAATGTCTACACACTACTGGTTCCTCTGCTTAGTCTGTTTTTCTAGCTGGTTTGGTCTTAGGGCAAATCCAGCCTGTGCTTCTTATCTGGACTGGAGGCGAAAGAAATCTTCTATACCTTTTAAAAACAGACGTAATGGTTGATTATGGGGAAGATTATTCACCTTACCCCAGAGCAAATAATCAGAAGCTTCAAAATTACTTTTTCACTTCAAGATTCCTTGATTTCTATTTACACATCTTACTTTTTTATACTCAACAGAGATCTTTAATATTATTTTAACTCAGATACAGTGAAAGGCAGAGTTTTTAAGTGTACCATTTCATCAGTCTTAACTGTATTATTTTTGTCTAAATCAAGATACAGAATATTGACATTATCTTGAAGTTATAAATCAATTTGGTAAGAAAGTATCTATTTTTTCTTTCAACAATTGAATTTCTAATCTATATCGTGCAGCTCATCCTTTGCTTCTGCTGTTGTTAGTTTCTGTGAGCATTGTAACCTATTTTTCTGTACTGAGTCGTTGCACGCTTTTCATTAATTTTACTCCTAGGTATTTAACGATCCCTGCTATTGTAAATTTAAGGTTTTAAATTTAACTTTCTAATAGATTTTTTGTTGGAATATAGAAATACATTAAGAGTTTTTCCATTTCCCTTGATACTGATCTTGGTAAATCTACTTATAAATTTTATTTTCCTGTGTATTTCTTATAAGTGACAAGTAAAAACAATAACAACAGATTACCAAAGGACTTAGGCCCAGGGAAATTGGACAAGAACTCTATACTGAGAAGAACATATAAAATGGAATCTTTAAGAATCTTACCCCAATAAAATGATTTTTATTAAAAAAAAGAAGGGGGAAAGAGGAGCTTACACCAAGGGCTCAAGCAGAAATTATTTGAAAATGAAGATGGCAACATGTGTGCAAATATGCTTGATATAAATGATGTATGGAATGTTATAAGAGTTGTAAGAGTTCCCAATAAAATCACTGGAAAAAAGTAAACAAACATACAAACAGAACCTTTGCTGGGGGAATGATATTCATGTCTGATCATGTCTGGAAGGATCGTTAATCTAGCCTCTGACACTTTGAAAGTTTCCCTCCTAGTTTGGGGCTGAAGAGATGCCTGGTTCATGGTGCTGACATTTACTTTCCAGTCCTGAAGTTCTGCAAATGTCACTTTGGAAGTACTAATTACTTCTTCAAAACCAAAACAAAACAGAGGGGGAAATGCCCTTGTAGCGATGCTCTTTGTTCACTACATCAATGCTTTTAAGTCACCACACCATCCCAGTCCCTAGAATCAAGAAACAAACACTTATCTGAATGTCAAATATCTCTAGTGCAAATTTCAACTAACTTGTTCATAGCTGCCAGATACACTTCTTGAGAAAGAGTCTCAAATGCCCATGCTCCGATGGAAAGTGAACTAGACTTGTTAGCCATCTGCCATGAAGAATGAGAAGCGAGAGTCCAGGTGTGGAGTAGCTAGTCCATTCCCTGGCCCTCTCACAGCCCTTTGCTTCTATAGTGAGCTTACTCCTGGGCTAGCAGATGTGGTGAATTTCCTGATGGCTTGTCTGATATTTTGGACCACAGCAACTGTCTAAACTTTTTGATGTTGTCTGTGTTTTTGGTGTCTCTAGTCATCTCCCCTGAGGACTTCCCACTCCAGATTTTGATCCCGTGGTACCTGCACACTGTCTCTGACACTTCAGCTGGCCCTTTAGGTAACGGCGAGGGTGAAAGAAAGTTAGTCTGACAGCATTTAAGAGCTCTCTTTTTTTTGGGGGGGGGTAATCACTGCCCTCTTGTGGGAGTAGGTGGCCCAGCCTTGCTCCTGGAGAACTACTGCTGGATTTGAACCGCCAACCCACTGGACCACAGTCCTGCACACAACAACTACGCCACTGGGGCTCAACCCCAAGAGTTATAGTAAAAGAATGACCTGAACCTCAATCAGGGGATGTACACTGGAGTTGGAAACATGGGGATGATCCCTCAGGACTAATAGTGGGAGTGGTGATACCAAGAAGGTGGAGGAAAGTTTTGTGGAAAGGTGGAACTGATGGCAGGGATCTACATATAACCTCCTCCCTGGGGTAAGGACAACAGGGAAGTGGGGGAAGGGACACATCTCACAGTGCATGATATGACAAAATAATGATAATTTGTAAATTATTAAGGGTTCACGAGGGAGGGGGTGTGGGGAAGGAGAGGAAATTTAGGGAGATGATATCAAGGGCCTAAATAGAAAGATGCTTTGAAAATGATGGCAACAAATGTACAAATGTGGATTATATACAATTGATGTAGGTATTGATTAAGAGTTGTATGAGTCCCCCCCAAAATAATTTTTAAAGAAGACCCGACCCACCAAAAAACACCCCACGTCTTAAGGTAAGCTAAATCTAACTACCAGAACTAAACTTAGTGTCAAACTAAATCGGAAAGATGGATAGATGTTTGAAATACCGGTGCCTTTTCAGACTAAGACAGATTAGGACAAAAGTCCTGGCAATCCACTTCTGAACATCATTCAATGAAAACCTGATGGATCACAAGAGAAAATTACCCAATATGATATAAAGATGAACAACAAATGATGAACTCCAACAATGGCGGGGGCATGCCAATGATTGTGAAGGTGGTGCAGAAAAGGGCAACACTTTGTTCTGTTGCATGGTGCCAGTCACCCTGAGTCGGGGCTGACTTACTGGAAACTAGTAGCAAGTCTAGGATTGCTTTTGTATTATTTTCATATTTCCTTCTTATTTTGCTATTAATACTTGATCTAGAAGCAAAGACTCCTCTTATGGACTGGACACCAAGGGCTGCTGAATTGCAATGTCACAGCACACCAGAGCTGCCCCTCCTCATGTTCTGATCTCACTCCCTCAACCTTCTCCTCTTCTTTCAGACTCTAGTCACCTATTCCTTCACAAATAACAAACCCTTTCCTGACTGGAAAGATAAAGTGGAAATGGACCTGGAGTCTATAGAGACAAGTTCATCTAACACACACACACACACACACACACACACACACACACACACACACCCTTCCTTGACTGCTCTTTATAACCAGTCTCTTAATAAAACTTCTTATTCTTTTTCCCCACTTATTTTTCCTTATCAGTACCAACTGGCTTGTTTATTGCCTAGCTGGTCTCACTAGATGAGCCCTGGTGGTGGTGCAGTGGTCGCTTGTTGGGCTGTGATCTTTATGGTCGGCAGATCAAAACCACCACCATCTCCATGGGAGAGAGATTAAGCAGTTACAACTTAGGAAACCCCCAGGGGGTGAAAATGAACCAGCAGTGACTTTATGGCAGTGAGTTCCCTTTGGTTTTGGTCTCACTAGAAAATAAGCTTGACAGGGATAGCTTATTTATGTATTTTGTTCATTGTTATCTTCTCAACACCTAAAAAACATCATGGAATGTAGCATTTGCTCAATGAATGTTTGTTTCCTTAAATTGAATCAATGATTAAATAAATGAAAGAATTCCAAAAAAGGAAAATTAAAACATAAGCATAGCTTGGTATCTTGTCTCTTGTCTCCTTCTTCGAGAAGAAAAGATTAAGTTTTTACCAGTGTGGGACCAGAAAGAGCCGATGGTAGGCAAACAGGAAAAGCATCAAAGTCAAGGGAACTATACTCCCTCGTGTAGGTGGAAACACAGGGGTGAGCTGAAGACTGCAAAACAGCTCAGTTGTGGCTCTCTGCAGTGTTAGCACTTTTCCTCAGTGTCAAAGACGTCTTGACCTCATTTTTTCCCTGGTGCCTCCCCCTGGTTGAGAACATGGTTATGTAGACATATGTGGAAACCCAAGGTCACAGAAAGAGGGTCCTACCCCAGCCTATGCACATGACATCCTAGGAATGAGTCAGGAGGACTTAGGCTAACTTCTCGAAAGGTAGCAGCTCAGGTTTTCTCTTTGTTCCCTGCTGAATGCAAAACAACTAGACAAGCCCGTGGTACAAAATAGGTGCTCAAGAAGACTTTGAAGAAGGTCAGGACTGAACAACACTGGAGTTAGATGAATGGGGTAGGTGTTACATATCATCACCCCTCCCACCTAATAAAGAAATCAAGAGGGATAGTCATTCTGGGAAGATACTATTCTGGGGGCCAATCATAGAGTCTGAATATCTTTATGGCTCTTTTTTAGATCAGAAGGAGTGAATTTCCATTTTAATCTTAAAGAGTGTCTTCTTTGGAGAGAAAGAGCCTTTGGTTGAAGGCATTAGGCAATCTGTAAGTCTCTTTCAGGTATATGCATGATGGGGCAAAATGCCATTTTCCTAAGCATGTAAATTTTATCAAAACAAAAAGATTAAGAAAGATGGTACAACATATACTCTTAACCCAGGACTGATTAACTTACAGGGACAGCAAGCAGAATAAAGGTTTATTGGAAGTCCAGTGGACTAGGGGTGTAAAAGGGAGCCAATGACAAGGAGTCCAAGAAGGAAAAGAATGTTCTGAAACTGACTGTGGTAGCAATTATACATTACTGCTTACTGTGATTGAACTATGGAATGACATGATATTTGTGTCGGATTTTGGTTTTGGAAAAAACAAAAACATGTGCTCTCAGAATATTTTACAAGTTGGTTCCCAATATCACAATGTGACAGTCATGTGCTTATGTTAATTTTATGATTGAAATGTAGGGGTGGAGTCTACTAGCCTATTAATCTGGAGATAGCCATTGAGTAGCCAGTGAGGCCTCTCTGTGGGCAAGGCTTTCTCCTGAGACTTCTAGGAAATCTCGCACTATTTCCCTCATGAAGATGAGAAGCTTTCTTCCCCAGTTGTTGGGAGTTAGTCTCAGAGATGATGAATCACGGTCAAGACAAGATGGTTGCATCTGAGAAGCTGGAGGAACCGGCGGAGAGACCACACAGCTTTGCCCTGATAGAGCCAGACCTCTGAAGCTGGGGCAGCCACATGGAGACCTCTGCCAGTGATGAGTTGCTTCTGCTGTTGATGGACCCTGAGCCCCAGAAGCGAGGAGCAATGTAGAGACCCCTGCCAGCGCCGGGATTCTGCACCCACTGACCTGTGACTTCGTGAGTCGGAAGGAGACTTTATAGCCTCATTTCAGGCATATGGGTTAATATCACACTTATGACTTTGAACTGGACTGGGCTCAATGTCCTGTTCCTCTTGTATATAAACCTTTTCCTTATATACATATGCGTGTCAATGAAATTTGTTCCTCTAGTCTACCTGGACTAACACACACAATGTATTATAAAAATTTTAAATGTAAGCAGAGCATATGTAATATATTTTTTATAGATGAAATGAGTGACATGTCCTTTATGGACCACTCAATGTTTATTCAAAATGTTCTAAAATTGCTCACACTCTCTACTCTTACAAAATTCCTTCCACAAATTTCCTTTAAGGAAATAATAAGAGATGCACCCAAAACAAAACCAAACCAAAACCAAAACCCAGAAAACCTCATGCAAAGTCACAATTATAGGTACCTGTAATAGGAAAAAAGAAAATGTTACACTGTTAAAAAGCAAATTATAAAATCATATGGAATGTGATACAAAATCAAACATGGACTATAATGTAAAATCATGTTTTAGAAGACTAAATAGTATGTCATATGTTTCAGTGTATAATAAAAATCAAGTTGTAAAGTATGTAAAATAGAATCCAAGTGATTTTTAAAGGAAAACTATCACAAAAAAATAAAAATATCCATAGTATTATTGGTATTCTTTCTACATAAAAATAGAAGAGGGTCTGTTGGATTTTATATTCTTTCCTTCCTGGTGCTTTTTCTGCAAATCATGGATTTTCCACAGTGAACATGAATTTCATAAAGATAAAAAAGACTTTTACATATTTTCTGTTGTAGTTTTATCCCATATTATTTCCATCTAGTGCTTAAACAGCTAACCAATCTTATGAATTGCCTCCAGTTATATCTTTCTTGCTGAAATTTATTTAGAAACACTTCAAAAATGCATGTATCCTTTAGAACCTTTTATTTTCTTGGCAGGATGAATTTCATCCTGCAGCTTTTGTTTTTACAATAATTGCACATTTCCTTACTTTCTAAATGATGTGCACTGAAATTCACTGAAAGGAAAAAAATGTTTAGGAATTATTGCAGGGATTCCACTGTAAACATCTCGGGATGTGGAATTTAGAATGCAACAGGGGTGTTGATCTCCTTTCTCTTATAAAATCTGCCACCAATGAGATGTTTGCAAGCATCCTGAATGGCTCACGTGTGGGATCTCTGGATAGATTTAGAACAATGTGGGAGGTGTATAAAAGGTGATTGCCAGAGGACTGATTAATTAAAGGAGTAGCAGAATGGTGTGATGTAGGTAGGAAATCAGGAACATTGCTTGTTTTCAAGGAAACAGGCTTAGGGAAAAAGGAGAAAATAAATAGAAGCAGAAGAAAACCCGCTGTATTATTCAGGAAAATGTGTTACTAAATCTGTCTTCAATACATAGGAGTGATTCCACAGGCCCGAGGTATTTTACTGCTTAATTCAGCCCAGAGAAACACTTAATGCTGCTACAGATTCATTTTTTAATGTTTAGTTCTTAAAGCAACCACAGCTTTTATTTTAATTGGAGTATTTTGCTGATGCTAATCATTACACTCCTGAGCAACAAAAATGTGACAGTAATATATGTGCTCTACCTTGCAGAGGAAAAAAATATCAGGAAAAATTGGTGAAGGACTAGTGACTTAGCATGGCGTATATAATTTAAATCAGTGAAAAATCCAATGCAACTCTTTATTAGGATTATAGTTATCTTAATTTTGCTATGATTTACCATCATTTGAACAAGAAAGTCAAAACTCAGAAGAAGATGGATTATTTAAAATAGATTTTCTACCTTAATGACTATTTTCCATACTGCTGTGTGGACAAATGTGGACTGTGATATTCCTTCGTGCTATATAAATAGATAGATAGATAGACAGACAGATAGATCCTGTTTTTGTTTCCCTAGAGAAGCCTGCCTAATACAAATGGAATGCCATTCGCCTTGAAAATTGTCTTCCCAGCACAGCAAACCATATGATTATCTGATACTAAATGACCAATACCAGTACATTTCAACTCTAAGATATTTTATGTATTCCATTTCATTTTTGATTTTTCCATTCCTAGTTTTATATTTCATACATTCCATCCTCTTGATTATCAAAGGATGTTGGCAGCTGTGTCTTCTCCTTTGAGTCATGCCCTGTCAGCAAATGAAAATCCCAATAACTTTATTACATCCATATCAAGACCAACTCTACTTTGGAGAGGCAGCTAACCTTTTCCCAATTACATGTTGAGCCTCTCTAACTTGAGGGACTAATTTTTCCTCTCATGTATTAGAAAGTGCTCTGATGCTTTTCATAATGTCTCCACTGAATATGTATTTTTAAAGAAATATACCGTCAGATTCTTCTTCCTATTATACATAGCTTCCAACATCATAGAATTATACTACTAATCATAGTATAACAAAGGCAAAGATGAGTGGTAGACATTATGTCTATTCTTTTATAAAAAATAAATGCAGCCTCATGGTGTTCATAATCTCCTGTTAACTTGCAAAGGGGTGGAGTGTAGCCTGTCAGTCAGGCCATAGCCAATGAGGCCCCTGTGTGGGCATGGCCTTCTCCTGAGAATTCTGGGAATTCCTGTAATCCTGCTTGGAGGCAGGAGGCTCTTTTTGCTTTTCTTTCTGCTGACAAGCCACATTGATGCAGCCAGTGCCTCTGGAACTGGAGGAGCTACATGGAGATCCACACCAGCACTAAGTGGCTTCTGCCACCACTGGATCCACAAGACCTTCCACCCACTACTAGCCTGTGAGCTTTCTGCATTCAGCATCATTGCAGGGCTGCATGAGTCTAAAGATGAATTTATGAACTAATCTTGACATATGGATTAATATCAGATTTATGGACTTGATCTAGACTGGGCTGTTTTCTTAATTTTCAATTGCTCTTTGATATAAAATTCTCTCTTACATACATATGAGTGTGTCTGGATTTGTTTCTCTAGTCAACCCAGACTAACACAAGCTTTTAAAGAGACTATAATGAAAGGAAAGACCCTAATATAATTTCCATTGCAATGTTTTTCTTTTGACACTTGTTATCAGTTAGGTGGTCCATGTTCCCTGGCACAACCACCAAATTTTCATATTGTGGTTATATTAAAAAAGTTTTTTTTTTTAAAGCTTACACATAAAATATGTTTTCTAAAGGTAAACCTTCTCCAAGATTACCCTTTCTTTTTAAAACATTTGCGTGGGATTGATAATGTTTACATGAAACATTATGAAATATTTTATCTGAATCCTGTGATTCTAAAACACAGTAATGGTTAAAGAAGTCTCTCAGCCTTTATGTTCAGGAAAATGGCTAACTTCCACAAACCATTCTTTCTATCTAACTCATAAAGAAGACCCACAAAGTCCCCTTTGTTTCACTATTACAAGACTAGAGAGACCCTTGAAATAACCACTCCTTGTCTCATAAATGTGTCACTGACTTGTCAGAAACAAGTGAATGTTTACTGAACCTTGGTTGTATTTCTCTCCTTTCCCCGAGTTTCTGCACTTTGGTTCTCTCATGCCACAGTTAACATACTACCTTTCTGGAAGAGCCACTCACAAGAACAGCTCAACCTCAATGTAAAGCATTTTGATTTACTGCCTCAGAATGTCACTCCTTTATGCCATTATGGAGAGATTTTTGTTTCTTCTGGTCTCGTTTACTCTAGGTAACTCTATAAGAAAAAGCTTTCCTCCAGCTCTTCCAGACACTTGCAAATTTGATGGTGAGAGTGTTCCCTTGTAATAGTGTCTCTTCCCCACTGCTACAATCCTCTCTTTCCTGCTTTTTGTTTCTGAATAGTTTTTCCTTATCAAAGTCTACACTTTAAAACCTTAACAGAACCTGCTGCTTCTCAGGAGCCTGGTGGCACCATGGTTACACCTTGTGCTTTTAACTGCAAGGTCGGTAGTTTGAATCTGCCAATTGTTCTTCAGGTGAAAATATTATAAGGACATTTTGAGTCAGGATTAACTGCATGGCAGGGAATTTGGTGTTTGGGGATTCATTTGTTCATCAAGGGGGAGATGTATATTTATTTTAAGTAAAGAAAATGCCTTCTATTTGAGATTAGATGAGGTAATACCTTTGGGGATGGTTTTAAAATAAAAAGGGCACTGTAAAAGAAACCACCCAACTCATATTATCATCGACATCTCTATTACTCATGGCATAGAGTTGTGAATACAATAGACACATGCTCAATAAATGCTTATTAAATGGATGAATGATCTCATAAGGAGTAATGGTACATGCATGAAGAGATGTTATTTCATGACTGCTCGGGGACTGGGTGACCTTAATGAAAGTCGTATTACAAAGTTGTCTGTAGGGAGATACAAGGCTCCCCCCAAATCCAAGTTTATGACCAGTTTAAATTGAGTACAACAGAATGCCAGAGGAAGCTTGTATTGAAAGAGAACACAAAGGACAGTCTGAAGGGCAGTGTGGGAGGACTGGGAGATTAGCTCTACCCAGCTAGGTAATGTGGAGGAGGGATAATGTGGGTTAATATGAACCTCAACTCTTATTATTTTTACCCCCAATACCTGGAAGAGCAATGTCCTTTACAAGCTGCTCCATGAGGAAATTCTAGGTGTCCATCATTGGCAGTCTCTCCTTGTTCACCAGAAAATGTTGCCACCGAGATTGATTCGGTAGTCATCAATCTGGGGAGATGAGAGTTGACTGCTTGGATAAGCTGGATTTTAAACTAGCTACTTTTTAAAGGATAAAGAGGCTTCCTCCCTTGAAAAAATTCACTGCACTCTGTGAAAAACGGTTGGGTCAGACCTAAGATAAAAGCTAGTCAATTTGAGAGACTTCAATAGCTTCATGATGAGGTGGTGAGAGGGCAATGAAAATTCTCACCTTTCTTGTGGGAGATCCTGACTTAACTCCCAGTCCACGCACCATCTCCTATGCAGCCACCTCCAGTCTACAGTGGAGGCTTGTGCCTTGCTGTGCTGCTGCACGGGTTTGGCAGTGCTTTCAGATGCAAAGGTATTAGGAAGAAAGGCCTGGGGATTAACTTTTAAAAATCAACCAATAAAATCTCCATGGATTACAATGGCCTGATCCTCAACTGATACAGGGATGGTGCTGGTCCAGATTTTTTCCACTATGTATGGGGTTAACATGACTGGAGGTGTGAACAACCACAACCACAACCACAACAACAACAATAACAACAAAGAACTGAATGAGCAGAAGAGTATCTTGACTTTAAAAAAATGCAAGTCCCAAACTCATTGTCATTCAGGTAATTCTGACTCATAGTCACCCTGTAGGACAGACTACAACTGCCCCTGTGGTTTCTGATATTGCAATTTTTTTGCAGGAGTAGAAAGTTTCAATTATTTTTCCCATGGAGTGGTGATGGCTTCGAACTGCTGACCTTGAGGTTTTCCCAATGCACAATCCATGATGCCAACAGGACTCCTCAGCAATAAAACTCATTTCTAAAAAGTGAAGCTTAAAATGATCCTCCTTAAATAATCTGTGAAGTCATACTTCTCTTTAAGAGCAGCATTTGCTGCTTAATAGTGGGAATTTTAGTATATCCAGTTTCCCTGCCCAAGCATTTATGGAAACCATATAAAATACCCATAAGTTATATATACTGGGGTAATCAAAGGTCATTGCTCTACCCTTTGCCTGTTCACATCAGTTTGACTTGTCCCTCACCTGTCAGTTATTCAAGTCTTTAATCTACATCTGCATACATCTTTGCCCCTTTATCTCAAGGTATGTAATCTCCCTTCATTCCCCCACAATTATGTTCGATGTGTCAAGGATGTATTGAAACCTTGCAGGTTTCAGAAGGGAATCATATCACAGAGAATGTTAAAAAAGATTCCAGACATAATAGCTCTCAAAGTTCCTCTTGGGTTGTCAACAGGGTGGACCACTATGCTAGTTTCTAACATGCCTCAGTGTCCCTCCCATCGCTTAGAGTGCTTCACTTACTTCACCCCTCACTTAGAGTGCTTTCCAAGAACTTCTCTTACCTGTGTACTTCTTGTTGCACAAACGGTCAACACACTTGGTTAGAAACTGAAAGGTTGGTGGTTCCACCCAGAGGGGCCTCAGATGAAAGATGTGAATTTTACTTCTGAAAAGTTAAGCATCGAGAATCTGATAGAACTCTGACACACATATGGGGCTGCCATGAGTGAGAGTTGACGCAGTGACCACTGGCTGGTTAGCTCTCCAAATCCTAAAGGTCTATTCCCAAATCCAAATGTCTACATTTCCCATCTCAGTAGAACCTCTATCTCTAGTGGTGCCACCAGGGAGATGTAGGAGGTGGAAACTGCATCTCCTGAAACTGTCAGAAGTATCAACACCAAAATGACCCGAGGTCTGGTGCTTTAGTATGGGCAAGTATGTCAGCATTGCTGGGGAATGACCACTAAGACAGTGATGTCACCTAGTGTACCATATCACCATTTCCAGGCCATTACACCCACTATTGGGTGGACCAGATGTTTTCTGTCTGAACCAATGGGAGAGGGACGGAGGTATTGTATGGTGTGAAGGGGAGGATAGTGGTTGGTCTTTTATGGCCCTGGAGGTGGAGTGTTAGGACCAGGGAGCTCTGTTCACAGACTGGCACCACCCACAAGAGGATGGCACCAGGAGTCACAACACTCGGTGACACCAACCATAGTGATGCTACTGCCCGGGAGGTACTAGAATAAGCAACCAGTTTCACAATAGACATTTTTCTGGCTCCACATGAGTCAATGTGGTATGACATCAAGTCTGGAATTGCAAACCCAGGTTTAGGGTGAGTGGCTCTAGTTCAAGTCTATTCTTTTCTTATAGTCTCCCTTGCAGTGTGGAGTGAGACGTGTTTGAGGACTTCACACAGGTCTTTCTCTGCTGCTGGCTGTTCCAACCCCACTTCACAACTCCCAGACACAACAGACAAAGCCATTCTGCTGTCCCATGCGATTATGATGAAGAACGCTGTTGCTGCTTGCTAACAAATTGGCTTTGACTTACAGTGACCGACAGAAAAATGCAGAGCCAATAATATGCTTTCTAGAGCTTCATCTAGGAGACTGCAGGACGATTGATGTCTTTGAATTGTGATGCTGGTGGAGAATATCAAGCACTCCATCCATTGCCAAGAAAACAAGACAAACTTTGGACACGTTATTATGATGAATGAGTCCATGAAGTTGGACGCCCTATTGGGTAGAGTAGAGGGTCAGTGAAAAAGGGAATGAATTTACTGAAAGGGATCGATACAGTGGCTGCAACAAGGTGCTCAAATACAGGGATAAAGTTTGAGACTAGTGCAAGACCAGGCAATGTGTTAGTCTGTCCGATATAGGTTCTTTGTGAGTCTGAATCAAGTTGACAGCAGCTAATAATAATAATAATAATAATAATAATATTTACAGAGGCAGATCCCTGGGTCTGCTCTCTCAGAGAAATGCTGCAAGTTTAAACAACAAATGCATGCTTGAACATTGCACAACTGGGGCTCCTTTGTGTGGGAGAATAGGGCGTGCTAACTCTACACTTAGGATAAAAACATTTTTCTTTTTGAAAATGTGAAGTCATTTTATTGCGAGTGCTTACAGATATCATAACATTCCATAGTTCAATCACATCAAGCAGTATATTGCAATTGCTATCACAATCAGTTTCAAAACATTTTCCTTCTTTTTGAACTCCTTGATATCAGCTCCCCTTTATCCTCTCCCTCCCACATCCAGCCCCCCAGAATTCTTACTCCCCCCCTTGTAATAGTGGGGTGCTTTTTTTAAAGAAAGGTTTTTTCCAGTCCATATTTTACACAGTCCAATATATCCATTTACATACAATTCTGTTGTCCAATCCAATGGAGTGGGGTAACACAGTCATCCATGCTGTTTCCACTCCTCCTTTTCTTGTATCCTCAGAGAACCACGACTACTGTTTCTGAAGGGTTATCTATCTTGCCTTTCATGTATTGAATGATCTTAAATATACATATGAACATATACTTATGCAAATCTGACATGATTAATGAGGTTAAAAAAAAACCCAAATAGTAAGGTGAGGAAGTATTAAAGAACTAGAGGATATTTATGTGGGTCGTCAGTACTATACTGCATCCTGGATATCTATCAGTCCTTCTGTGTGGATCTTCTGAGATGGAATGTTCAATTATCCAATAGAGGAGGCTTGGTTTCCACTACATCTACACTCCTTCACATCAATTTGGTTGCTTGTTTTTGAATCTAGGATACTTCTTCCCATTGACACCTCCTTCTCACCCAGACTGGTGTGCTTCTTCCATGTGGGCTTGGTTGCTTCTCCTGTAGCTGGACACTTGTTTATCTTCAAGCCTTTAAAGCCCCAGATGCTCTATCATTTAATAGCTGGACTGCATCAGCTTTCTTCACCACATTTGCTTGTGCACCTATTTTGTCTTCAGTAACTGTCAGGAAAGCGCGTCTCACACAATACCACCTTATTAGAACAAACTGAATAATATTTCTTTATTGTAAGTTTAACTGTAGAAACATAGATCATGTACAAGATTGCCCAGTTTACATCTCTAAGCAGAATCCTTGGCTCTCCCTCTGAACAGATTGCATTTGGCTTACATTTAGGTCTTCCCCAGAGCTGTGGGTGGATATTGTATAGCCACAAGGCCCACTCAGTGGTTTGTTAAAGAGGAAGGCATCATCACAGCTCAAAGCAAATACAAGTCTCCATTCTGGAAGACAGGACTGCTTATAATTTTCCTAGCTTGGAAGTAAAGCTTACTGGGCATGCCAATCCAAAGAAGGGCAGCCAACAGAATGTCTAAATTATTATTAATATCATATTAAAGTAAAATTTTGCTGAAGATAATGCAAAAAATGGAAGCAATAATACATCAACAGAGAACTGCTAGAAATTCAAGGCAGATTCACAAGAGGATGTGGTAAGGGAAATGTCATTTAGCTGTCAGACAGTTCTGGGTTGAAAGGAGAGAATAGCAGAGAGAAAATTACTTGTGTTTTATTGACTATACAAATGCTTTTCACTCTGTGGGTCATAAGAAATGATGGATAACATAGAGAAGAATGGGAATTCCAGAACACTTCATTGTGCTCATTTGGAACTGTGTATTATAGACCCAGGAGCAGTTGATCAAACAGAGAAAGAGGGAACTGGATGGTTTGAAACCAGGAAATGTGCATGTGAACATTATATCCCTTCACCATGCTTATCTTGTATGCCTAACATCATATGAGAAAGCGGACTAGATGAAGATGCCCATAGTCACATCAGGATGGAAGGAAAGCTCATAACCACGTGCTATATGCAGAGGACATACTTTTCCTGGTGGAAGACTTGGAGGACTTGAAATACATTACTTATGAAGACTTCAATCTTCAGTATGAATCACACCCTCTTGTAAAGAAAAGAAAAAGCTTTGTAATTGAACAAAAAAGTTTACACAGTCCAGAAATAGCAAGCATTCTGGAGTTTGGCAAGATAATCCTTGAAATCGATGAAGCAAAACCACATTCTGTAATAAATTACATTTGCCGAACCTACCTATTACCCTTAGTTGCTTCCAAGTCATACAGACTTGACATAGGGCTTTTGAAACTGCAAATACGGATAGGAGCAGACAGCCTCATCTCTTTCTGTGGAGCAGCTGGTGGGTCTGAATGAGCGACCTAGTGGTTATCGACCTAATGCCTAACAGAGAACACTCGCAGGTCCTTAGCTATGTCTAGACAAATGAAAATTTGAGACAGATAGACAGAAAGCTACCTCAAGTTCTACAATAAGAGAGATTGCAGTTAATTAAAAATTATATACTTAAAATTATGAGAAAAAAGTTATCAGTGACTTTAATATTATTTTGAAATAAGGACAGCCTCGAACCTAGACATACTCCCCAGAAACCGTGAAGATTTTGGTAGCATCACAATACTAAGAACAGAGTTAAAAATGCAAAATCCTGAGAAGAAAATATAAAAAAGGTGAACACAAAGAATAAGGATAAGCTAATTGCACAACATACATGTATACATGTACATAAACACACATACAAGTGGTTCATCTACCATTTGTATGTCAATCTGTCATATCACGGTGGCTTTTGTGCCTCTGTGCTGCTCTTATGTCACTGGTGTTTTGAATACCAGAAAGGTCACCCAGGAAAGGCAGGTTTCAGTGCTGATTCCAAACTAAGATGGACTAGACAGATGATCTATATCTAAAAGAAAATGAGCCAGTGAAAACCTTATGAGTATCCAGAGAACGCTGATATTGTGGTGAAACGGAAGCCCTGCATAGGAGGAGGTTCTAGAAGTGTGACTGGCCAAAGAGCTCCCTCCTCACAGGGGAGCAAGCCTCAGTGCCGCGGATGCAGCAGAGCTTCCCGGGACCTTCGCTTGCTGATGGAGCCCAAGCCAAAATGAGAAAGAGCAGGCGCAAACATCCTGGTACTTGGAACCCAGGAGATATGACGAGATTTCATAAATGAAAAGACATATATAAGGATGGCTATCCCCGGCACTGTGGGCCGAATGAGAAAAGCGCTGGCCATTTTGAGTTGGACAAATATGATCTGCTATTCTTTAAATGACAAACTGAAGAGGAACAGGATTGCTCTCAAATCAAAAAGAACATTTCAAGATCTGTCCTCAAGCATAATGCTGGCAGTGCCAGAGTAATAACCACACGAATACTTGGAATACCAATCAGTACAACTATTACTTAACCTCACACACCACCCGCTAAAGCTAAGATGAAAACATGGAAGATTTTTATCAAGCTCTGCAGTTTGAAATTGATTTAATATACAATCAAGATGCATCGGTAATTACTGGTGATTTGAATGTGCCAGATAGAAACAAGAAAAAGCAATCATTAGAAAATATTGTGTTAATTGTGGCAGAAATTATGCCAGCGAAACAACTGATAAAATTTTATAAGACCGACAACTTACCTTATTCATTACAAATACCCTTTTTTCAATAACATGAACAGTTATTATACACATGGACTTCACCAGATGGAATACATAGTTATCAAACCAACTTTATCTGTGAGAAGGGAGAATGAAGAAACTCAATATCATCAGTCAGAACAAGGCTAGGAGTGGACTGTGGAACAGACCATTGATTGCTCACATACAAGTTCAAATTAAAGTTGAAGAAAATGATGGTGTGTTCATGTGAGTTGAAATTTGTCATTGAATATATTCCACTTGGTTTTAGAGACTGAATGACCCAATAACCAAAGAGATACATTGAAGATAACATCAAGGATGAGGTGTGCAAAGACTTGGATTTAGAAAAACCAAAAGGGAAGAACATGCTTATTACGTTTTAGGCTGAAAAACTGAAGAAATAAAATCGACTTGAATTGCAATATTGAAGACTTCTGTGGGAAAAATATTGAATGATGAAGGAAGCATCAAAAGAAGATGAAAGAAGTATACAGAGTCACTAAATCAAAAATAATTCCTAAAAGTTTAACCATTTCAGGAGGTAGTCTCAAGTAGTCTCAAGAACTGAGAGTATGACAAGTCAAACTTACACTGAGGCATTGGTGAAAAACATGGAACCAGGTAGTGACTGGGTTTTAATCAAGATATTTAAACAAATGAATACCCCACTGGAAGTTATTACTTGTTAATATTTGGAAGACAGCTACTTAACCAATGGGAAGAAACCAACATTTGTTCCTATCTCAAAGAAAATGATGCAATAGAATGTGGAGATTATTGAAAATATTATTATATCACATACAACTAAAGTTTTGATGAAAGTATTTCAAAAATGGTTGCAGCAGTATGCAGGAAAGGAAATACCAAAGATTAAACTGGAATTCATGAGACAACCTGGAACAAGAAATATCATGTATAAAGCCAGATGAATGCTAGCTGAAAGTAAAGAATAGTAGAAGAATATCTGTATCTTATTGATTATGAAATACATTCAGCTGTGTGGATCATAACGAATATCGGGTGACATTGTGAAGAATGAAAATCGCAGAACACTTAATTGTGTTCCTGTGGAATGGCACACAGAGCAGGAGGGAGTTGTTAGAACAGAACAAAAGGCTACTGTATGATTAAGAGTCAGGTGTGCATCAGGGTTGTAATTTTCACCATATTTATTTCTTCTGTTTGGTGAACAAACAGTGCACTAATCTGAACTATCTGAAGAAGAATGGAGAAAGACTCATTTACAACCTGCAATATATAGAGATGACACAACATTGTTTGCTTGCCAAAAGTGAAAAGTCTTTGAGTCACTTACTGGTGACCATCAAAGATTAGAGTCTTCAGGGTTGATTATAGCTCAACATAAGGAAAATAAAAATCCTTACAATCAAACCATCATGGTAAGCTGAGAAAACATTAAATTTGTCAAAAGTTTCATTTTATTTGGATCCAAAATCAATGTCCACGGAAGCAGCATTCAAGAAATCAAATAACACACTGCATCTGCAACACGGTCCAAAAATCTCTTTTTAAAATGCTAAGGAGCCCAAGAGTGATGATGGCAACAAGTGTGCAAATGTGGTCTGCATACAATTGATGTATATATTGATCGTGATACGAGTTGTATGAGCCCCCAGTAAAATGATTCATTTTAAAAAAAAAAGAGGGGGAAAAAGGAGCTTATACCAAGGGCTCAAGTAGAATATATTTTGGAAATGAAGATGGCAACATGTGTACAAATATGCTTAATACAAATGATGTATGGAACGTTATAAAATCTGTAAGAGCCCCCAATAAAATCATTGAAAAAAATGGTAAAGAGCAAGTATGTCACTGAAGACTACAGTGTACCTGTTCCACAACCTGATGTTTTCATAGGGCTTCATGACCTCATAGTCCTGGGACACCTGGACAATGAGTAAGGAAGACCAAAGAAGAACCACTGCACATTGAGAATACCAGAAGAATGAACAAGTCTTTTGAAAGAAGTGCAGTGAAAATGCTGCTTAGAAACGATGATGACAAGGTTTTTGTGTCACATATTTTGGTCATGCTATCAGGAGAGACCAGTCACCAAAGGAAGACCTCATGCTTGGTAAAGCAGAGGTTTGGCGAAAGAGAGGAAGTCCTTCAATGAAATGAATTGACACAGAACAATTTAACAAGGTCCTGTGGAGTTTGCAATTAAAATAAATATATCACAATAATATTTTTGCATTCTATGAAAATTTTTGTTGCTCCATATAGACCAAATTTTTAATCAAGAACCCCCTTGCCCCCCAACCAATGATGTCCCCCTTAAAATCTGGTCATTTTAATCAAACATGAAAATGAGAGTGACACAGGACTAGCAATGTTGTTTTTTTCCCCCATAGTACCTATGGTCATGGTTAATTGGAACTGACTTGGCAACACCTAAGAAAACAAACAAATATGGTTGACACACACAGACACAAACACAGAGTAAGTAGAAAAGTATTGCTACTGGTTTCGCTGTTTATACCAAATCCCAACGAAACTCAGTAATGCCAAATCAGTTTTGGCTCACCATATGACAGAGTACAACTGCTACATGGGGTTTCCAAGATTGTAAATCCTTATGGGATCAGACACCCTTGAAGCGATTGTCTGGTTTTAACCTGTTAGTTAGTTACTCAATGCTAAATCTATTCTTCATGTTCATACTTTCATGGGTTTATTTCAAACAAACTAAGTTTTAACATGACTCTGCTATTGATGGATGGTCACAGGCACTACTGAGAAAACTCAGTAACATATTTGTCTTTATCTCATTCAGATACCTCTAAATAAAGGATACTTTTTGCACTTGAAAACAAACAAAGATGATGTTGATTTCAGGGAGAATACACAAGTTTTAACAAAACTCAAGAGGACATCTTGTCAAATTCTTCACACTTGACAAGTTTAGAGAATTCTGGCCTTTCAAAACAACAGTTTTAAGACAGATCAAGCATTTTTTTTGGGGGGGGGGCATCACTGCCCTGGTGGGAGTAGGAAGCCCAGCCTTGCACCTGGAGAGCTGCTGCTGGATTTGAACCACAAACTCTGTGGGCCGCAGTCCCGCACACAACCACTATGCTACGGGGTCTCAGCCAGGTCAAGCATTTTAAGGAAAGCTGGGAAGAGCTCAAATTTGACCCAAGAGAAGGAAGATCATCAGCTGTGATGAATGAAGAAACTGATTCAAGTCCAGCAACCAGTGGAGAGAAACACAGAATTACCGTGGAAGTGATTGATAGCTGCTGAAGTTGGAATCTCACATGGTGACGTCTTTAGCAAACATCTTGGTCTGAGGGAGCTTTCAGCTTGATGAGTGCCAAAAGCACTGTGTGAAGATCAACTTGCTTCAAGTGTTGCTGATGTATCCATCAGTCTTTTAAACAAGTTCAAAATTAATGAAAACGATTTTATGGAACAGTGTGTAACCAGAACTATTACCAGTATAATTCAGATTCACTCAAAACCGTGTTTTCTGAGGAAATCTGCTCAGTCAGTTAAATTCAAGTAGATAGGTCAGCTCCAAAGATTATAATGGCTGTTTTAAGGGACCCTAAATGTATTCTCAAAATAGTTGGTTGGTTTGGTGTTTTTATTCCCTTGAAGGGCACAAGGTGATCATGGGGGTATATTTGAAGAAGTTTTAAGAAAATTGAAAATAGCATAAGTTGGAAAAGGGCAAGAAATTTTGTACATGAGAGTAGCAAAACTTGTCCTGTGGGAATTTCATTAGGAAACCTTATCCCATTCACCTTACAGCCTTAATAAAGCCTTTTCAGAGTATTTTTTTTTTTTGGTTGGTCTCAAAACTCAACAAACATTTAAAAGGCACCGAATTTCAAAATTTTCTGTTTTGACAGAGTATATATTGAAGGACATCATGTTCTCCAGCTTAAACCCAGAGAGATGAACATACTACCTTTGGAAGGGTTTTGACATACGTGGAGGCTATGCTAACACTCATATTTTGATTTTTTTTGTTTTAAAAATTATGTCTATGATTTTGAAGCAGTGTTTTCTGACATAAATACATGCACACATATGTTTATATTTCAATATGGATTTATGATGTCTGATTAACATAAACAACAGGGTTTCAAAAAGCACATAAATATGGAATTAAAAGTTAATGGAAACTTTCCATGGACGTTTTGAAGGTGTCTCTCTCTCTCTCTCTCTCTCTCTCTCTCTCTCATAGTTGTTGCTGTCAACCCGATTTTGACTCATGGCTACCTTACGACAAGGTAGAAGTGCCCCACAGGATTTCCAAGCTTGAAAATTCTTCACAGGAAGAATCAGACTGCATGTGTTTCTCCCATGGAGAGGCAGGTGGGTCTGAAGTGCTAGCCTCTTGATTAGATGCTGAGCTCATAACCACTGCACAGTTAGGGTACCTTGTATATGTGAACAGGAAGTCATAAATCCACATTTAGGGCTTATCACACATGTACACCTTCTTGATTTTATTTGGAATTTTAAAAAATGTAAATTAAATCAATAAAATTCAATTTCCACCAGTTGGTTAACATTGGGCATTGGCAACAAAGTGGAAAAGCAAGCACTTTCAAGGAGTGTTGTTGAGAGCAACTTGCCTTCATCTACTAAGTTTTAAGTGCATACTTTTAAGCCAGAGATTCTATTGCTAGCATATATTTGCACAGGTACACAAAGATGCATGTACAAATAATTTAACTGCAGCACAGCTTATAAGAGCAAAAAGGTCGGAAGTATACTAGCAGACATTTATAAAGAGGATCCATTAAAATATGGTCTGTACAAACACTATTCATCCCTTAAAAAGAATAAATTATATCTGAATATATGGGTTTGGAAAGATGGCTAAGATACATAAAGTTAAAAAAAGCAAGTGACAGAAGAGTATTCCTTGTGCGATTTTCATTTTAATATTTTAAAAGTATTATATAGAGAGATGCACTTTGCATATATGTAGACCACTCCTTGAAAGATAGATTCAAAATGAACTTTAAACTGTGGTTACCTCTCGTAAGGATATGTGAGTGAGATGATAGGTGTGGTAGTTAAATAATCTGTTATCAATTTGAGAGTCTTAGGAGTGAATGGGGTGGAGGTTAGCCAGCCAATCAGGTTGCAGTTTGATGACTCATTTGGAGGCACTAAGGAGATAAATAGTTCACTGGAGGTGGGACGTAGGCTCACTCACTGTGAGACATTACAGACAAGAGCCTGATGGAGTTACACTGATGCAGCCAGCATCCTTGGAACTAGAGGAGTCACGTGAAGACCCCTGCCAGCACTGAGATGCTTACAACACCAATGGATCCACAAGACTTCCATTCACTAGCCTGTGGTCTTCTTGCAATCAGTGCTATTGTATGTGTTTTGTGAGTCTGAAAAGGACTTTATAGATTGGCATCAGACATATGGGCTAATATCGGACTTATGGACTTGATCTGGACTGAGTTGGGATGTTTTCTTAATATTCAATTACTATTTATTTAAGGTTTTTTCTTACACACATATGAGTCTCTATGAATTGTGTCTCTAGTTAACCCAGACTAACACAACAGGGAAGGGCATCTTGTTGTATACCATTCAGTAGTAATGAAAATTTTACTATAAACGTACAACACTTTTAACAAAATATATTTAATCTTTGGGTCTACTTTTGGCTAAAACAATGTATTGTATGAGTATGTGAGCAGTTTAGCTACTTATGTTTCCCTAAAGGAGAGGAAACCAGATGATTGAGGAGTACATAAATAAAAATAGGACTTCATTCTACCCCAAGGAATGTGTCATCAAGCACCTTTCTTATTATTTCCTACCTCCGCACAAGGAGAGAAGATGCCAGGATTTTGTTATCAACATGTCTCTGACTCTCTTTTTTCATTGTTGGTCAGCACTGAAGTGACAAAATAGAGCCTCTCTGGCAGTGGTTCTCAACCTTCCTAAGGTTGTGACCCTTTCATACAGTTCCTCATGTTGTGGTGACCCTGTCCCCCAACCATAACATTATTTTCATTGCTATTTCATAACTTCAATTTTGCTACCATTATGAATCAGACAATCTGGTGAAAGGGTCATTTGATCCCCAAAGGCATTCTCAACCTATCGGTTCTCAACCCATTGGTTGAGAACCACTGCTCTAAAGAAAATAATGCCCTTCTTGCCTTCTTTTCTGTTTTTCTCATCTTTCCTTACCTTACCTTTCCTTTGCTTTTCTGCAGTTCAACAGTGGCTCTGGAACAACTCTCTGTGAGAGGTCAGTTCTGCTCTAAATTTGTGCCAGCTTGTCCTTGAACCCCCCGACCCCCAAGCCCATCTTCTTTATTTGAGAAAATAGTTATAAAGAAAATAGCCATGGTAACTAATAGCATTAATGCTAGTCTTCATCCTCTAGCCTTACAACATTAAATTCTGAAATAATAAGACACATACCATGTCCAATTACTGTAAATGCTCTTGTGCATTAGAAAAGATCATAAAGGCTTAATAGAAACAATTTGAGAATTTCTCATGGAATATTAGGGAAAGTCAGAAGTCTTTGAAATAGCTTGCATTTGCTATTGCCATAGAAAAAAGTATATACTGGAAGAACATTGGAATGTGAAAAGTTCAGAATATTTTTTTCTTTTCTCCTCTTTTCTTCTCTAGGAAGCAAGATACGATCCTTTATGCTGAGCACTCATAACTGCCTGTGGAGATGACTGCTGAATATTCTTTTAGCTTTATTTCCTTTTCTGCACCACCAAAAGCACACCAGGCAATGGCGTGGAAATGATAGGATTCTCATGACAGGACAGGAGGGTAAGGACCTGGAAAGATTCATTATTGACAAGTCATTGCCCTCAAGGAAAGCTGGGAGGGAATTCAGTTCTCATTTGTTGGTTGAAGAGGGCACTTTCAGCCCACTGAGCTTAAGGGCAGCTTCCTCTTGATTGCAAACTTTCTCAGTCCAGGAATATGTCCGTGAGAAGCCAAGGACATAGTCTAAAAAGTTGTAGTAACTTTTACTAACTTCCACAAAGTTGTAGTAATGTCTGTGTACATTGTATGGCTTCCAGAGAATTGGAAAATAACTAAGGGTGTGGAAACCAGATGCTGTTGCTGTAGATATAGAGGGTGTGGGTTGACTGTGGACAGGAAAATCCAGGACCAATTATACAATTCTTCATGGACCATAAAGGGACATTTCTGGTTTAGGAGCTATGTCTAAAGAAGAGGTTCTCAAAAAAAAAAAAAAAAAAGAATAGATTCTCACCACTCTCTCCTGGGGTTGTGCTGTGACACGTGTCCATGTACATGGTCATGTGTGTGTGTGTGTACATGAGAGTAGAGAGAGAGAGAGAGAGAGAGAGAGAGAGAGAGAAGTGACACACACCCACACACATATAGAGAAAGTGAGAGTGTTAGGTTACATCCAATTCAGATAAATAGATTTTTACTACACATTTTTTTCAGAAAAAAGATTTTATTTTATGCAACTCTCCATTAGATCATCTACTAATCTGATAAACTTGTTTAGATTTGTCACTCTCCAAATACATGTCAAATTTTTCTAGGCCACAATTCCCAGTATGATGCAATTATTATATTTTATGATCAAATATAATCATTCTCCATTGTATATATGATGCAATTATCCAATGCATTTTAAATTCTATTCTCTAAGAGGCAGGACTAATGGCAGTTTTGTTAAAGAGGAGGATCCACTCTGCAGGTTTTGGTTATATCTTGAATCAATCTCTTTTGTGATCCAAAATGATAACATAGGAAAGAGGGCTAGAGGAACTTGATTACTGTCATTGAAACAAAAAACTTTGTTTCCACTCAACAAAGTTGAGTGGAAGCATGTCCTGGAACACTCATCCTGAAAACCTCCTAGACCTAGGGAAAGATTAATGCCAAAGTAAAGGAGGGCCTATGAGAAACAACGGCCCAGAGATGTTGATACAAAGATTTTCTCTCAGAACCAATAGAAAGGGAAGACCTAAGCCATCCATAGAGCTGGTACTGCATTTGAACTGCATCTAGTCTCTTCCACTGTGAGGATGACTTTCTGTTTGTTGAAGCTGCCCACTCAGGGTATATCTGCTATAGAAGCACTGGAGAGTGACATTTCTTTCTAAAATATTCTACAAGTCATCTCATTGTGTAAAGAAGGAAGGATTGAGTACATATGTCTCCCCCCTGAGCTCAGCTTCCTCATCTCTCTGGAAGGGTCTCGAGGAAGAAACACTGACATGGATCACATAGTCTATTAATCAAGTTTCATAATTAACACTGGATTTGTGTTGGCATTCTTAGTCCTTAAATGTCTGAAGAAGCCAACTGGATGATATAAACAATATTTTACTTTTCTGAAACTAGTTATAGCTAATGAATCGAACTTGTCAGTTGCCAAAGAATAGAAATAGAGAGAAGTGGGAAAGAAAGAGAAGGGCATCTGTTTTCAACCTGTGCCACGACCCCAGGTTTCACTGTGGACAGAGAAGAGAGAACATACAGAAGACAAGCCTTGAACGAACTACTCCATCTGCATCCAAAGTCACAAAGGTAGCCACTCCCTAGGGCACTGTACCTGGCAGAGACTGCTCAAGTGATTACAACTGTGTTCTAGAGTCTGACCCGTCAGGTCAATCTGAATAGTGAGTTTTTTCCGTGTGGGGCTTGCAATAGGGAGAGGGAGAAGTGAAAATCCTGTGTGGTGATGAGGTTAGGAGTAGGGGTATGAATGGTGTGGAGAATAAGAAAAGGAAGCTCTTTTCCCTGGAGGCTTCTGGAGATGTTTAAATTATTTAGCTCAATCCACACATTTTAGAGATAGGGAAATTACTTTAAATGAAGTAATTTTTTTTTACCAGTAGGACAGAATTAGAGGCAAAGTTCACCAACCCCTCAGGAATACATTTGAGAAACTGATCATAAAATCAAATATTCAAATCAATAGAATATCCTACAGTATAATTATCATGCAATTGATCTTACGGTGTGAATCTATGTGCTTATAAAGCCCTTTTTTTAATCCCCTGAACACATCATACTGAGCTGGACATCATGGGGAAGAATTGTTTTTAAATTAGAGATAATGATGGAGATTTGTCTTTGAAGTTTGGGTTTCAAGGCTGTGCCTATTGCAATATGTATAAAACCAAACAGTCTCTATGAAATGTGGTTGGTTTTAAAGCTTACAACTGCCTTACACAAACCTCTGTCCTCATTGAATAGACTCATGGAGATGGATAAGGCAGAATCTTTCCAATATAATGACTGTTCAGAATAATTTCATAAAAATAGACCTATGCAGCCCAATTAGTTTCCCTCTTGTCTGGAAAGCAAGTGAAGTTTCTGAGACTTGCCTTCAAGAACTATGTCAGCGGGGTGGGATTGGCCTTGCTGTGATTCACTTTAGACTTCTGATTATAAAATCTATTTATGAAAATACCCAGGAAAAGGTTTGGGAAGAAAAGCAATGAGCTGGGAAAATTTGGTGACTGAGTGAGGAAGACTTACTGAATGTGCACAGTTCATCTGAAATCCACGATACAAGCACAACAAGATGATAATAAATGGAGGGGATAGAATTGCAGAATTCAATTAGAGAACTCTTTGGGTTGTAGAATGATCTAGATTTAGTTTGTTCTATGTTTGAGAGAGGATCTAGGATGCACATCAGGTTATTGATATAAAGAGATAGGCAATGAAACTATCCTTTTATATCATAGCACCTGCTGTTGCACAGTCATAAAACCTTAGGCTGTATACCTGTTGTGATTGTTATTGCTGCTGTTAGTTAGAATGGATACTTGCTGTTGAGTCAGTTCTAACTCAGAGAGACCTTGTGAATAGCAGAATAACATGTTGTCTGCTTCTAGGCCAACTTCGTGATGATTGACAGGTTGGAGTCCACTGTTTCCGCTATTGTGAGATGCTTTCCATCCTAGAGGGGCTTACCTTCCATCACTATACCAGATAATATTCTGTAATACCCACGGTTTCTCAGTAGCTAATTTTGAGAAGTAAAATGAAATCCTTGACAAAGTCACTTTAGTGATCCACATTTCGATCCAAATTCAATGCCCACGGCAACAGGTGTGCAGAAATCAAACGGACAAATCTACTGCAGAAGACCTCTTTAAAGTGTTGAAGAGCGAGCAAGGCATGCCTGACTCAAGTCATGGTATTTTCTATAACTTCATATGCATGTGAAAGCTGAACAAAGAATAAACAAGACTAGAGGAGAACTGATGCATTTGAATTATAATCTGGATAAAGAATATCGAAAGTACCATTAAATACCAGAAGGACAAACAGATCTTAGAGGAAGAAGAACTTAAAGATGCTAGACTTTGTGTCACTTACTTTGGAGATGTTATCCAAAAAGGTATCCCCGGTAAAGGACATCATGCTCAGCAGCACAGAGACTCAGTGAAAAAGAGGAAGTCCTCAGTGAGGTGGTTTGATGTGGCGGTTGTGACAAGGGGCTCAAACACAGTAGTAATTATAAGGATGGACCAGGTCTGGGAGACATTTTGTTCTGTTTGACTTTGGGCTGCTGCAAAGCAGAAATGACTCAATGGCACCTCATAACGACAATTGTCAGAAGTAGGTTGCCAGGCCTTTCTTCCTAGTCTGTCATACTCCAGAAGCTCCTCTGAAATCTGTTCACCTCAGATGGCCCTGCATTTGAATCCCGGTGGTATTGAAGTACCCTAAGACTCATTGTCTCACCTGCTGACTGTATTTTTGTATATTTCCATTGCTTATGTTTGCTACTTCTGCATTCATTTTCCCACCTAAGAGCCACTGGATCCGAAATTTTGCCGGGTTTCCTATAATGAAGATCAGTGGGAAGTTCCCTGCCAGTTCATCCCCCTAGTCAGTGTGAGCAGATGTGATTGGATGGGAAAAGTCACCCCACCCCACCCAATTGTGGTTTGTTGCTTTGCAAACTGGAGTTTAAGTCGTACTCTGGACTAGACACTGAGCCATAGCAGACTCACGGACCCCAACTCCAATAAAGTTCTCATTTGACCAGTATGGTGTGGTCCTGCTTGACTTGGAAACAGTGTATCTTTGACAGTGTATCTTTCAGCACCATCACAATACCCAGGCCACAAGATGGCAAACTGGCAGATGGGTCATAGGGGTGCACTTTTACTTATTACTCTTTGAGGAACAATATTTTGTAATTTGTTCAAGTGAATAGTGGGGAACATGAAATGGTCCTGTGATACAAAGGAGAAATCTTGGGTTTGGGATTCAGATATTAGGATTTACCTTGCTTTGGATTTATCACTTCCTAGAAAAGAACATTGGGCAAGGTAAACCTTTCACCTTTCAGCATTTTCTAGATGGAAATTGATGATCTGTTTTATCCACCCTGAATAACTGGGGTGATGATTCAATGAGAGTGCAGCCCCCCCCTTCCAAAAAAATAGTCCTCAGCATAGAAGCTGGCCCATATTCAATGTTAAATATCATAGCTGCTGGCACATTGTACAGATTTAAAAATATTAGCTTTGGTTCCTTTACCTCCCTCCTGGAGCTCAGCAATCTTCTCTTCTTATGATGGTATAACCAGTGATAGCAATAACCGTATCCAGATAATTAAATGTTTCTATAGGTAACATGTGTACTCTTATTTTATAGTTTATATCACCAAACATTTTCAGTGACAAAGTCACATTTCCTCCGATCAGGCAGTGAAATTCCTTACTGGAATCATGAGAGTCTAACAGGCACCTCCACAGGCTGGTATTAAAATCACATGTTAGATTGAAATCTTCAAGATATAGAAGAGTCAAGGGCTCTCTTTATTAAAGTTATTTGAAATTGCATCTGGTGAGTTACATGAAATGAGGATCCACGGCCTAGAAGCAAGCCAAGGATTTCTGGGAACCACATGCATTTTTTCATTTCATAAGATATATGCTTATTAGGATAATACTGCTGACTTCTCAATGCCATGGTGATGAGCCACACTTGCCAAGCTCCCTTTGGGACTGTTGACATAGAGCTATGAGATGTCACAATTCTTCTGAGAGGCGCAGTGATTTGTCAGGCATCCAAACAGACTGCAAGAAAATCTCTAATTTTCCAATCAATACGCTTTTAGTGATAAAAGTATTTTGAAAAATTTCACAGAGATTGTATCTTAGACTGCAAGAATAAGTATCTACTGTTTGCAACAGCTTACTGGGCATGTTCTACATGACAGTTCCTGTACTATCTCTTTAAAAATACTATCTACTGTATATACTTGTGTATAAGCTGAGTTTTTCAGCATAGTTTTTAATGGTCAACTTAGGTGCTCCAACTAATATTCGGGCAGCTTATAGTGGAGTATATATGGTAATTTGATTCTTACAAAATGTTGTGATACAATCTTGATGGCATTGATTATTAAATAAGAGGACACCAAGATAGAAAGAGATACAAAAAGTAACTAATAAATAGTGGAGTTTGATTTAGAGTTTAGATTTGAATCCAAAGTCCAAGGTTTTAACTCATTGCAGGCAGTATCCGGTGGTGGACAGGACCCATTCCCATCTTTCAGAATTTGCAGGTGAGTTAGGTATATACGGCTTTTATTCAGCCCTACTTTCATGCAAGAAGAGTAGCTACAGGTGTGATTTTTATGAAGGACGTGTTGTCTATAGAGGGTTAGTTCAAGTGCCCTTGGTAGTGTCGTGGTTACACCCTGGGCTGCTAACCCCAGGTTGGCAGCTGGAAAGTGCTGAGAAAGAGAAGGCATTCCAATCCCATTGAGTTTGCAGGCTCCGAGACCCACTGGGGCAGCTCTCCTCCACCCTGCAGTGTCACAAAGAGTCAGGATCCAGAATGGATGGTAGTGAGTTCTGTTGTGTTTTTGTTTTTGTAGGGGGTTGGTGTGATCATTTCAAATTAAGGGCAAATTTATATAAAATGAAAAGGCAAGTAAAAGCTATTTAAAAGAATCCCTGTGCAGCAGTAGGTTAAATGTTGAATTGTCAATGGTGAGGTTGGCAGTTCAAATCCTGCAAAATGACTATAGAGCAGAAGGATGAAGCTGCCTGCTCCCATAAAGCTTTGCAGCCCCAGAAACCTGATGGAACCATCCTTCTCTGTTCCATAGGGTCAGGATAAGTTGGAATTCACTCAGAGGCAGTGGGTTTTCGGCATTGCTTGTAAGAAGGATCCCTGGTGGAAGAGGTTACGAGTTGGCCTGCAACCCCCATCGTTGGCCTTTCAAAACTGACAGTACCTCTGAAGGAGAAAGACGGGGCTTTCCACTCCAGAAAACAATTACAGAATCAGAAACTCACAAGGGGGTGGTGATAAGTCAGCTTCGACTTGACAGCAGTGAGTTTGGCTTCAGTGGTAAATTGAATAATCTTAACTCAGGGACTGCCTGTATATACTGTTTTGCATGTGGGAATGTGCGTTGGGTGGGTGGAAGCCTATACCTTCAAGGCATGGTTAAAAGATCGTACTGTAGTTAGCCTGTTTGGGAGCAATTGAGCTATTTTAAAGAAAGCATGTCACTTGGCAGTTATTACTCAAGTGGTGATTTTTGCAAAAGTTCTAAAATAAACAAATCCTACCTGGTTCTAAGTACACAAATCCTACCAGGTTCCTTCAAACCAGCAATGGAACCAGACTCAGAGAGAGGTCTTCTGGGACAATCCATTCACAAGCGTGTTCATTGCCTACTAGTTAGTCACACAAGGCCCTGCTCCCCTTCTATATCCCAGCCCTCATTCCAGGTTCCGAAAACTTCAGAATCATTTCGGGTTTCTAGAAAGGGGAGGGGTTTGCTAATTGAAAAACACTGCTGTAGTAGAGTTTTTTGATGACTTGATTGCTTTCGTAGCAACAGTGAAATTTCCTTTTTGTCCTTCTAGCTTAAATCCATGTGAGGAATACTGAAAAGGTTGAAACTGACATGTTTCTAACAGCGCATTCTTACTTATTGGCTGTAAGGGGTGAAACCAGTTTGGAAACCACTCACCCTGTGGGGCTATTTCATTGCTGGTATTATTTGTAATCTATGTGGATGCTTATAGTACTCCTTGGATCCTCCAAGGATCATAGACACAAGTGCACATTGGGGACATTTAGTAAAATGTTAATGATTGTTTACTTTTGACTTGGCATGTCATGTATATTAATCCAATAGTTCTCTGCTAGATAAACACAAGGAGAACAATATGGAGTATTTTATTTGGTATATAATAAGAAGGTGTCAAAACAATGTCAATATTCCCCCTCCTCAAATTCCCAGGCTGAGGTCAGGAAGACAAAGGGCCAAACCAAATCCCCTTCTGCTGAGTTGATTCTGATTCCTAAGGCCCCTCTAGAACAGAAGAAAACAGATCTACAGGACTTTCGAGGCTATAGATCTTAGTGGAAGCTGGTGGCCACATTTTTTCTCCTACAGAGTGGCTGATGGTTTTGAATTACTGGTCTTTAGGTTATCAGCTGAGCACATTAGCCATGGCACCACCACTTTAAGCAGAGGGCAATTCACATATCTAAAAGTCCCACCCTAGGAGACAGCTGAAGTATAACGTGGTTAAGGTACTCTGGAACCAGAATGCTTGGATCAGTGCTAGACTCTACCTCTAGGTAGTTGCGTGATCTTGGCCAAGTATTTCACCTCTCTGTGCTCTTCAATATTCTCTTGTCTATAAAGACATAGATAACGAGCCTAATATGGTAGTTATCACATGAAGGAAGAAGAACTGTACCTGTGTAAAGTACTTAGAAAGGTGCGTGGTCCCCAGTGAGTATTCTGTCGAAGGTGGCTACTATTGATAATGGGGCCATGGAGAAAAGCCTTGCTTTTCTTAATAACTCTGTTTGTTTGTTTTTTGGTGGGCATCACTGCCCTCTGGTGGGAGTAGGAGGCCCAACCTTGCTCCTGGAGAGCTGCTGTTGGATTTGAACCGCCAACCCTGTGGGCCACAGTCCCGCACTCAACCACTACACCACCGGGGCTGAGCCCGAAAAGCCTTGCTTTTCTGTGTCACATGTATTCCTAAACAAATTAACTGGAATCTTACGGCAAGCTGTGTATTTAAGATCAGTCTGAGAACATTATATGACCTGCTCTTTACTCTCCATTTGCTGTTCCTTGTCTGTCTGATGGTTTCAGCCCTAAGGTGACATGAGGAGATGGAAGGCAGGGCAAGGGAGAAAGATAGTACGTGTTGTTTCTTGCGCTGATCACTAAATGGGCTGGTGTTTTCAAGGCTTCGAATTCTTAATTAAATTAGCTTCATTGCTATTTCAGGAGGACACAAGCTGAGGAGCCATATATTTTCCTCGTTTCACATATTGGAACCCAAGGCCATTTGTTACCTTGAATTTGCCTAGCATTTAAAATACACCAAATTTCATTTTGGAGTGCTTGGTTTGTATAATTGGTTTTAGGCAAAAGGCTCATTTAAAATTCACAAGACACTTGAGCCTCATGAGGGACAACAGTATGTAACTCTTACTTAACAGCTACTGCTCTTTCTAAATTGTGCTTTTATAGCTGTTCCAGGGCCAAGGCCCTAATAAGATTTAGCGTTTGCTAAGCACGGGTTAGCCAGAGACCGTGGAGAGCTGAAGCAAACTCCTTGGTGAAGAGGAGGCTGGGTAATTGAATCACCCAGGAGCCGGCCTACTGGACATGATAAGATTCTGGTGACAAGATGAAAGGTAAAGAAACAATAGGTAGCACCATCTCTCTAGTTGGGATGCAGAAATGAAGGACGATCGTTTTGGGGATACTGAGGATTTCAGGAGCCTTCTAACTTTTCTGGTTCCGATGCAGCAAAAAGAGCGTGGAGTCGCAACAGGGAGCAGAACGCACACCAAAAAGACAGCAGTTCTCCTCCCCACCGTGTGAGTGTGCCGTGAGAATGAGCCTCAATTTAACTTTGTCAGCAGGAGGACACACCATGTGTTCGAATACCCAAGAGACAAGTGGCTAGGAGGGAAGGCTGGGTCTAAACACAAGTGATTTACTTTCTTTTTTTAGAAAATAAAACTTTTCCTGAGCCATGATGTAATTAAAGGATGAGAGGACAGAAACCAAACTCATGGATCAGAGGTACTAGTCTGTATCTAATTGTCTTTCTCAACATTATTCCAATACGCTTACTCTCTGTGGCACTCTGGGCAAGTTGAGTTCTCTGTGTCTCAATTTTATCATCTGTAAAATGAGACTAATAGTAGGTCCTATTTTGAGGATTAAATGAATTAATAGGCACAAATTAAAATAAAATATCTGCTCATTCACAGTGAGTAGTCTAGAATTGGTTGATTTTGTTGATTTTATGAAATATAATAGAAGCCTCAATGTGATATATTGATGTTTCCTAATTACCATACTTACATGACCTAACAGATAATAATTCCAATTGTTTTTGTGAAAAGTCATCAAGATGTGTGCAAATATACCTTGTTCCATTTTATTCAGCTACCAATGCCAAATTGGAACCTCTTTGGTCTGGCTCATCTATTCCTAATAGACTCGGGGAAGTGAGGAAGTGAGCAGTCTGTGTACGGCTGGTCTTTTATTTGTAAACCTATTAAGCGATGGCAAGCCTCTCTCACACAAAGAACATCTCTCACTAGAGGATTCGCTTCATTTCTCAACATCACTTCTCCCCACGAGGACTTGGAGTGGCCTTTGAAAATGACTCTAGGTGGTTACATCTGCTGCTTGCGATTTTAGTTGAGGACCTGAACTCTGGAAGTTCAGTCACACAAGAGGCATATATGAAAATCACGCCACTCCTATATCTATAATAATTCTCCACTTATTGTTTCCAGAGAGACACTCAGATTGCCCTGCTCCTGTCACATCTATCTTGAAAGTAGTTGGCATACTAAGGTGATAACATAGCAGAGAAAATAGTCAAGGTGTGTTCTGATTCAACAAACTGATGGGCCATCTCTAAGCCTTCTATAAAGGGATCAGACAGCTTTTCTCCCCCACCCGCTCCAGGTGATTCAAGGGTTTGGGTCTCTACCTAAGGTAGCCTAACTTGGGGTGAGGAAGCCCTGTCTTCTCAGAATTATGAAAGGAAATAAGCTAGACAGTCATCCAGCAAACTTCCAATCATATGTTGAACCCTGAGTTCTCCTCATTCTCTTTTCTACCTTGTATTCTGGATGTCTCTGCATTGGCTTCTATTACACATATGCCATAACAGACTTGATATAAGGGTTCTAAAGATCCTTTTATCCAATTTCTTGAAGTCTCTGGCATAGACTATCTTCTCTTTTCAATGACAAGCTATTATAAATGGTGTGAAGTTCATTAGTACTCATAAGCATGGGATTATCCCTGCCAAGGCCCCAATCACACAACCTGTCTGTCAGTTGGCCAGATTGTCGTGGCTTCTGTTTTGCTGTGATACTAAATGCTGTGTCATTGGTATTTTAAAACCTAGCAGGGTCACCCAAGGTTTCATTGGAGCTTCCAGACAACAAAGAAGAAATAAGTTGTCTGCTTCTGAGGGTTTAGTTATTGAAAACTTTGTGAACAGCCGCAGAAGATAAAAATGCACCTGGCTCGGGCTGAGCCCCGGTGGCATAGTGGTTGTGCACGGGACTGCGGCCCACTGGGACGGAGGTTCAATTCCAGCAGTGGGGCTGGGCCTCCTACTCCCACCACCAGAGAGCAGTGATGCCCCAAAAACCAAAAAAAAAAAAAAATGCACCTGGCTCAAGACTTGGTACTTTTAATTGCTCCATATGCATGTGAAAGTTTAACAATAAATGAAAAGGATCATAGAAGAAGTGGTGCATCTGAATTCTACTGATGGACTACTAGAACAAACAAATCTGTCTTGGAAGAAGTACAACCAGACAGATAAGAACTGGAAATATGGAATCCAGGACAGATGACCCTCTCAGGACCAGTGGTGAGAGTGGCCATACCAGGAGAGTGGAGAGAAAGTGAAGTAGAGAGAGAGAACCTATTGCCAGGATCTATATATAACCTCCTCCCTGAGGGCTGGACAACAGAAAAGTAGGGGAGGGGAGAGGGTGGACAGTGTAAGACAAGACAAAATAATAATTATTTATAAATTATCAAGGGTTCATTGGGAAGGGGGGGAAGGGAGGAGCTGATACCAAGGGCTCAAGTAAAAAGCAAATGTTTTGAGAATGACATTGGCAACGAATGTACAAATATGCTTGGCACAATGGATGTATGTATGGATTGTGATGAGTTGGACAAGCCCCCAGGAAAATGATTAAATAAAAGAAGAATGTAACACACATTATGAACCTTAAAAAAAAAAAGAAGAAAAAGAAGCACAACCAGAATGGACCTTTGAAGAAAGGAAGTTGCTACTTGGGCTAATTTCCTATGGCTCCATCACTACGAAAAGTTCTGTAGGAGAGTACAGTATGGCTGATAGAGCCGAGACAGAGAAAAGGAAGAAAATCTTCAAGGAAATGGATTAATACCATAACTCCAACAACAGAATCAAACACATCAATATTCATGACGGTGGTGCCCAACTAGGCAGCATTTTATGGGTGTGATAGTTAAGATTGCCACAGACTGGAGGGCATTCCGAGGCAGCTAACACCAGGAACAGGACCCCGTACGAACATCTGTCTGTCAGTTTGACATGCTGTTGTGGCTTGCATGTACCGTTGGTGCTAGATGTCATTATTCCACTGGTGTTTCCATTATCAGCAAGGTCACCTACCGTGGAAATGTTTCAGGGGAGCTTGCAGACAAAGGCAAGGAAGAAAGGCCTGGTGAGTAGCCAATGAAAACTTTATGAGTTACAATAGAATAGTGTCTGATACAATGTTTGGAGGGGAGCTAGCGCACTTGGAAGGCACACAGAATAGCCACAGCAATGGCTCAAAACATACTAATGATCACAAAGATCATCACAGGCCGAGGAAAAGTTTTACTCTGTTTTCTGTGAAGCGATCATGAGTTGGAATCGACTTTATGACAACCAACACCATCATCATAACAGGAGCCCATAACAATGCAGTAGAAAAGTTGACCAAGAGATTTGCATCTTAAAAGAACTGCTACTTGATAATGATGTAAAGTGAGCTAAAATCCCAGAGTTGAAATGTAGGTTTCCACTCACACAGAGTTAAACTGGCCAGGGTATACAGAACAGAAGAAAATGGACAAGACTAGGCAGAGTGTAGAGTGAAGGGTAATTACTTATAGTTACTCAACATAATTATATTTCTGCAGTGCGGAATACTCCCACTCCGTCTTTCTCGAACAGGCGCCCTCTTCTAAAACACGGTATGAAAATGACTTGGGTGACATTTTTCTCTATTTTTCTAAGATGATATAGAACATTGTAGATACATAAGAGAAAAGTTAACTCGTGACCTACAATGGAGGGTTTATGACATTAGAATTTAATTCTTTCAGGTTAGGAAAAGGTCTCCATTGTTGTTGGCAGCGCTTGTTTTCAGGGTAGAGGTAATAGTGTAGATTAAACACCATTGGGAATATCTGTGTGTAAATTCACATTTATGCATTCATTCACTGACTCAATAGCTATCTATTTACCTCTTGTCCTATTCTAGAGCAAAATCAGAGAATATAAAAGTGAACGAGAAACAGACAAAAACAATTGATGACCAGTGCTATGTTTAGGGGGAAAACCTAAGGGGATGAGAGGAGAAGAAAATTGATAGGTTTGGGAGTGGGGATGCGAGTGTATTGAGAAATAAGCTTGCTTCCTTGCTGCCAATCTGAGCCACTGATACTACCAAGCACAAACAAACATTGACTCAGCTTGGCTGATGCACCTGTCTGGCAGGTGGTAATAGTCATTCAGGCAACATTTATCCCAGGATAAAAAATGACATCTCTCAACCTCACCTATATTTTATAAACACAACCAATTCTTTCGGGAAGTCCTTGCCTTGGCACTTGGATTCACTGTATTTTCAGTACACAGGAGAAAGCCCAGGACATAGAACGCATGCAATAAAAATGCAGAACATTAATGAATAAATGAGTACAAATTTTAGAACCATAGGAAGTTAAATTTATGACAGTCATAAAACAAATTGGCTCTACATTTTCTGTATTTACTGTTGAATTGTTGGCAATAATAAAATGCTTTCATTTTATTTTTCTTGCTCTTATTTGTTGAAACCAGAGCAAGCATAGGGAATGTTAGCTCTTGAAAAAAATTGTTTATTCACAAATTTCTAGCATAGAGAGTATTGTGTGTTTGTGAATTTTGGCTATGTTGCTTTAATTCCTGTCACATACTACTGTGATGATATGGTATTGACTTATTTCTGCATTTATCAAGAAAGACATTGCAATATTTTAGAGCTTTTTCTTTTAAGCAACTCTAAAGCTTATTCTTCAAATAATTTCTTATTGACTTCTAAATGGTTTAAGATATGTGCATGAAGCAAGGATTTTGAAATTTATAGGATTATTTTAGAGCAAAAATATGAATTTATTAATCTGGTGCAAAGTATGTAAATGAAGGTACAATTTCTAGGTGAACAACTTGCTATAATACTAGGCTATTTAGTTCTTTTCTCCTATGCTGTCTCTAGGTTGAGAAACAAGAGACATGTTAATCATTTCTAGATTTCCACTACTTTGATGAGATCAGAAAGAGGTAAAGGGAAACTGTAAAGGGAAACTCTGCCCACTCCCACCTGCCTTAAGAAAAAATAAAAAGAGCCTGAAGCCGAGGAGAGGACCACTGAGCACACCCATTTATTGGATTCATTGGTTCTTCCAATGTTCTGATATAAAGCAAAGCACAAAAGGATGAAACTCCATAAATTTCTGTGACTTCCATCTAATTGTGGGTTATTTTATGCTGAAACACACCCCCATCTTTATAAAAATTAGATTATGCGTTTAGCATTATCTATGGGTCTATAACAGAATCTATTTTGGAGGGTAGTTTTTCACTAGCACTTCACATTATACTAGACGAGGCTTCCAGAAACTGGATTATCTCCAATAGAGTTGGAAAGAATGCATCTCAAGTGAGTCTCTACAAAATGAACTTGCAATTTATGAAATTAAATTTGCCCATTTGATTGTCAGTTTTGTAAAAGGTGTCCAAAGTTTTACTGGAATCTCAAACTGTGCGACATTCTAGCTGTGACTGTGGTGGGTTCTCAGGAGCCCTGTGGGTGTAGTGGCAATGAGTTGGATGGCTCACTATAAGGTCCATAGTTCAAAACCACCAAGTGCTCCTCTGGAGAAAGTTGAAGTTTTCTATTCCCACAAAGAGTTACAGTCCTGGAAACCCACAGGGGTTGTTCTACCCTGTCCTGTAGGGTCCCTATGAGGCAGAATTCACTACCCTATGAGGTAGAGAATTTGTTTGCTTTGAGAGTTTGTTAATGGGTGTCAGGTGAGTGACATGAATACACTAGGGCACATTCATTCTTATTATTGTTAAAAAAAAAAACCCACTCACATGTTGTTGTCTCTGATGGATACTGAGTCCAGAAGACCCTCCTTGTGTGTTGGGCTGGCTTTTATAAAAACAGTGACTCTTGTATATCCAGAAAGAAATTTAGATCAGGAAACTGGCCCACACAGCCACAGAGAAGTTGGTCCAGTTCAGCTCCTGTCCGAGGGAGTCAGATGCCCTTCTCGACTCAGGTAGCCACCAGTGTTGGGAACTAAGAAGTCAGAAGATGAACCAGGAGGGAGGAAAATGAAGCAGGAAGTCCGCAGACCAGGGGAGGCAGAATTGAATAGGTCCAAGCCAGACAACATAGGAGGCCACTGACAGGTTTCAGGGCCAAGAGTACACAAGAGTTGTTGACCTAAGTTTTGCAAAAGTTCTCAATCTTCCTAATGCTGTGACCTTTAATATAGTTTCTTATGTTGTGGTGATCCCCCTCCCCACCATAAATTTGTTTCATTGCTACTTCATAACTAATTTTGCTACTGTTATGAATAGGGTGACCCCAGTGAAAGGATGATTTAACCCCCCAAAAGGTCATGAGCCACAGGTTGAGAACAGCTATTTTAAGGAATCAGATGGAGAGTTCAGGCCCTCAGGAGAAAGAAGAGAGAGCAAGCTGTTGATTGGAAATAGGCCAGACCCCCCCAAAGATATGCCATCAGACTGTGACCTGTCCTTTACAGTGAGACCTTACTGCCACACTGATCCTGGTTCAGCCCTGTGGCCCCAAAAGACAACTGTCACACCAGGTATAAGAAAATAGTGCTTTTCATTAATAATTGTAACTTACCAGCTATGGCTATCAATGTTTGGTTTCTGATGATCACCACCGCCCAACCCTTCTTCAATTTTATTTTATAGTGAGGAATCTTCTCTACTTCATAGGCTCCATTACAAAAACACACTGTATCATCTAATGAGAGACTGGACAACTTGGTGGCAACATAATATACAAATACAATGCAAAAGTGCTACAGCTACTTTTAGAAGTAAAATGCCATAGGTTTTGACTGGGTGGTGGCCATTCTTTTACCTTCTGCCAATACACTATACTCAGATATAATTTACAAAAGTGTTTTTGGCTGAATGAAGCTTCTTTCACTCTTCAAATTAGTTTACACATAATCACAGTCCCAATAAATGCAAGAAACTTTGGCAGTCTGGAGACAAGGTAGTATCGTAGCAAATGAAATATTTTTAAAGCTTCTTTTGGGGTTATCACAGGCTGACTCTACATTGAGAGCCCCTTCAAAGGAGAATAGGCCATCTCTTTTGATACCCACATTGATCCTCTTCCCAAAACACCCTTTGTCTTGGATGTCTGGAGTTAATTCTACGAGTCATAAATAAGTCCTAGAGAGAGTGCCAGTGTTTTATATAGTGTCTGTGTCAATATTTCTCTAGAGGAGTCAAGCATCATTGTCCTTGTCAACATGCCTTTCATTACCTCTTGGTGGTCTTCAGTAAACAAAGTGAAATGATGTGAAAGGAAAAATCTAGAAGACACATCTAGTTCCAGAGTCATAGATTTAAGTATTTTGTAGTTAAGATTGACTCTCTTTTTTCTAGTCCTCTATCTCATAACTTTCATGGGTCTCAAGAATTTTATGAGGGATGTTCATATGGGCAAATGGCATCCTGACTGAGCTCTAGTGAGTGAGTAGATTAGACGATAGAGTGTATATAAGTAAATGCGTCAGATGAGAAATGAGATGATGGTGGTTTGGAGTAGGGTGATGAATGGAAAGAGGGAAAGAAGGGACATACTTGTAATGTAGTTAAGAGTCAAAACAATAGGACTTCATGATATAGAATCTATGGAAGATGATGGAGAGGGAGTTAAAGATGAACTCCAAATTAATAGCTCAACTAACTATCATACATACTTGAAGATAAACTGAGTTTCTCAACACCTTTTAAATGCAGTTTTTGCAGTAAAATTACTTTTCTCAGCAGATAGTCAGGCTGGCTTATACTTGACTACATACAGTATATAATACACTTATTAGCCTAAGTAATACTGACAGAAATATGCATATTTGAGACATTTTAAGATTATGCACTTTATTTAGCATAATAAATTTGGAGTACCTTCAGACACTAAAATGCAGATGTGAAACAGTAGTTAAGTTAGCTAATAAAACAGCTGCTCAAGGAATGATCTGGCCTGGTGATAAAATTTGCTAAGACATAAACCTATAAGACATAAACTTATAAGTTTATAAGACATAAACCTATTGATGTCATGGATGTAGTTCAGATGGTAAATAAGATTTTCTCTTTCTGCCTTCGACATTTCTTTCTTCAGTTCCTTTGACCATTGTATTTGGGAGATTTAGGAGCTGAGTTTAACATTCAGAATAATGTTGGCAAAACATATTAGGATTATGTTGACAAAACATATCAGAATTTTGTTGGGGGAAAAAACAGCAGGATTAGCTGCCTTTCAGCAGACATAAGCTGATGACTAGAGGTTTGTGCATCAATGACACTGACAGGATGCACTTGTGAAGGCATGGAGAGAAGGTGTAGCAGATAGCCTACCCCTACCCCAGTGAGAATATGCGGCACATTTCCTTTCCACCTACATACTAACTAGCCTGTGTGAAGCTGCAGTGGGTGGGGAGTGGGATTGGGTACGTGGGGTATGTGTATGTGTGTGTGTGTAAGTCAGCTCTGAGAGGGAATTTTAATTCTATATTGCATATTTATTTAAAAGTCATTGTTATAGCAAATGGGACTTTTTAGTGAAAGGCGAAAGATTTATACGATCTGAAGAGAAACTAGAATGGGACTTTTTAAAACTCAAAAGTAAGTTACCGGGGCTGAACCCCGCTGGCGTAGTGGTTGTGCGCGGGACTGCGGCCCACTGGGATGGAGGTTCAATTCCAGGAGTGGGGCTGGGCCTCCTACTCCCACCACCGGAGAGCAGTGATGCCCACCCCCCCACCCCCCAAAAAAAAGGAAATCAGAAGACGAATATCATTTTCAATAGCCACCAAAAAATGAAGTAAAAATAAAGCAAACAAACAGCCCACTGTTATTGAGTTGATTTTGATTCTTGTATTTAGGATTAAATCTGAACAGAGATGCAAAAGACCTACACAAAAAGCCCTACAAAACACTAGTACATGAAACTAAAAGAGGCTTATATTAAAGGAGGAACATACTGTGATTGAGTGAGCTAACAGTATGAAATACTTATACTATCCAAAGTGATACACAAGTATAATGTAATCCCAAACCACAGGTGTTGTCATTGTTGTGGTGATTAGGTTTTGTCAAATTAGTTCCAATTCTTCGCTATGCGATGCACGGCAGGAAAACACCATGGCCTGGTCCTGCACTATCCTCATCATTGAAGCTGTTTGAGCCCGTCATCGCAATCATTGTGTGAATCTATCTAGTCCAGGGTCTTTCCCTTTTTATGCTGCCCCTCTACTTCACCACGCGTGATGTTCTTTTTCAGGGTCTGGTCTCTACTGATGACACGTGCAGAGTGTGTGCGATCAAGTCTCACCCTCCTTGCTTTTAAGGAGCATTCTAATAGTATTTCTTCCAAGACAGATTTGTTTGTTTTTTGGCAATGCATGGTACTTTCAGTATTCTTCACCAGTATCAAAATTTGAATGCATCAATTCTTCTTGGGTCTTCCTTATTCAATGCCCACGTTTCACGTTCACACGAGGTGATTGAAAATACCATGGCTTGGGTCAAGGGTATCTTAATTTTCAAAGTGACCTCTGGACTTTTCCATTCTCAAGAGGTCTGGTCAGCAGATGATACAGTTGTCTTTTGATCTCTTGACTGATGCTTTCATGAAAATTGATTGTGGAGCCAAGCAAGACAAATCCTTGGCAAGTTCAAGCTTTTCTCTGTTTATTAGTTTTCACTGACTGATGCAGCTGTGAAAATTTGTGTTCTTTGCATTGAGATGTAATCCGTACTGAAGGCTGCAATTCTTGGCCTTCGTGAGCAGCGTTTCAGGTCCTCCTTACTTTCAGCAAGCAAGGTTGTGTCATCTGTGTATCACTGGTTGCTAAAAAGTCTCCCTCTAATCCTGAGGCCATATTTTCCTTCATACCATCCAGCTTCTTTGAGTCTTTGCTAAGCACACCGACTAAAGTTTGGTAAGAAGATATCACCTTGGAACACACTTTTCCTGATTTTATTTTATTATGATTATGATTGATTATTTTTTTACTTTTCCTGACTTTTAAACCAGGCAGCATTCCCTTGTTCTGTTTGCACAATTGCTTCTTGATCCAAGTACAAATTCAGCATGGGCACAACAATGCCATGTTCCAAGCTATCCACAGTTTGTTATGGTCTATATATTCAAATGTGCTATAGTATTGTCAATAAAACACAAGTAAACATTTTTATGGTTTTCTCTGCTTCTAACCCAAATCCATCTGACTTCAGCAATGACATTTCTCATTCCAGATCCTCTTCTGAATCTGGAACGAGCCTCTGGTAGCATTAACAGTAAAATACATAAAAGCAGAAAATAACAGATGCAGATGAGGATCGAGAGAGACAAGAATCCTCATACACTGTTGGCTGGACTGCAAAATAGTGAATAATAATTAAGATTTATGTCAATTTGAGTGAGCCAGGATTCTTTTATGATATGAACTAATGTAGGGTGGTCAACTCTATGAGGGGAGCTTTGCATCAGCTAAGCATCTGTGGGAAGAACAGGGTAGAGTACCACCTCCTTAATTGGGCTATAGTTTTGATACAATTGGGGAGGGTTGTTCTTGGGGTGCAACCTACCCTGAGTGTAGATAGATACTTGGCAGGAAAGCTTGCTTGCTTCTCCTGCACCTGGTTTGTTAACTCTCTGTTACACGGCCTGCCGATCTGAGGAGCCATCGTGGGCCTGAGAGCCTTAGATACATTTGGCTTTTAATCTACCAGCCTCTGGTCTTCCTGCGTCATCTTCCTACTTCCTGTTTCTCAGTCCCTGCAGCTACAGGAATCCGGAGAAGCCTCTAGTACACATCCGATTCACGGACTTGATCCGGACTGCACTTATCCACTTCTATCACTGTGTGAGTCATTTCTTATTATACATCTCTTCTTTATACATACACATCCAAGACTCACTGGTTTTACTTCTTTAGAGAACCCAGCCTCACACATGGTGGAACCACTGTGGAACATGGTTTGGTGCTTCCCTGACAATTTGTTTTGTTGTTGTAGCACATCTGGGTTAGGTCATTTTATTGTTTAAATCGATGTCACCCTACTTCACAAAGCTTGCTACCTGTGTTTGTTCCAGATTTCAGTGTCTTCAGAGTTCACAGGGTTAGTTGCTGGAAGAACTGTGGGAGATCTATGCTCTTGTTACCATGTTTTCTTTCGAGAGCTATGATGAGATAAAACTCATAATATTTTAAAATTTCGTTTCCTGGGTATTTTATGTTCACTGCAGATATTAATAGTCATGTGGTACAGTGTTTGTTTGGATATATAGGTTTTAACATCTGTTTACAAACAAGTAATTGAGCTTCAGTACTGTTTACTTTTTTCTTACCTTTTGATTCCCACAAGTCAAAAAGTGATCACAGAACTGCTCAGTCAGGGAAGTTTCCAGCACCTGCTTGTTTCAAAATCCAGAAGAGTGAGGTAATTAACATTCTCAGCTACATTAGACTAGGAATAATTATCAATGCTTAAGACAACAAAGAGAAAAAATAAAAAAGACTAGAGAATATTATACACATCTCATGGAAAGGGACTGAGTGGGATTGAACAGATTAAAAAACACTGACCTTTGCACATGCAAATCCACGAAGCAGTAGCATACACCATTCTTTAAGTATGCATCTAGCTTTCTCAGCCAGTGGACATTTGGCAGAATATGCTGCATGTCCTTTTAGCTGGGTCTGCAACTACTTCAGAGAATAAATCAGCCAATTTGGCTTAAGCAAACTGGCCCAACCCATCTTGTTTATCCTCCAGTTGATCAATTCAATGAGCTGGTAGAAGCTTCACTTCTATCTTAGTTATCAAGGAGTCCTAGTGACTGCTAACCACAAGGTCATCAGTTTGAAATCATCCACTATGGGAGAAAAATGAGGCTTTCTACTCTCCAAAAGATGCACAGTCTTGGAAGACCACTGGAGCAGTTGTGCTCTGTCCTATAGGGTTATGAAGAGTTGAAATGAACTTGATCGTAGTGAGTTTGTTGTTTATTTTTTATTTTTACTTATCTAGTGCTGCTGTAACAAGTGGGTGACTTTAACCAGTAGGGATGTATTCTCTCACAGGTTAGGAGGCTATATATATGTCTTAATTAAGAGTGCCAGGTATAAAGGAAGTCTTCCTCTCTGTTGCCTCTGGGAGAACATTCTTGCTCTCAGTCTTGCTATGGGTCTAGGAACTTCACAGCACAGGAATCCTGGATTCAAATGATAAGCCACTCCCAGCTCTTCTTTTTTGGTGGTTATAGGTTCCTCTGGTCTCTGGCCACTTGGTTGGCCTCTTTTGTATCTCAAAAGAAATTGGCTGAAGATAAAACTTAATCTTGCATATTGCATCTTGTCTCACTAGTATAACTGCCTCTAATCTACTTCACTAACATCATAGAGCTCAGGATTTATAACACATAGAATAATATCAGATTAAAAAATGAAGTATGATTTACATAATCCTGAGAATCATGGTCTAACCAATTTTCTACCCTCCAAAATCTGTGTTCTTGCCATATATAAAGCACACTTGCCCCATCATATTATCCTTAAAGTGTTAACTAAATTTCAAGTCCAAGTTTCACCCTGAGATATATTTCCTCTTGACTTGTGATTCTAGCAAATATGATATCTCCTTTCAAAGTACAATGGTGGAACAGGTACAAGGTAGATATTTCCATTACAGATGGTAGAAATTGGAGAGAAAGAAAGCATCAAGCAAAAAAGAAACAAAACAAAGCCCAGCAGTACAATCTACAGTAGCTCTCAAGGGTTGAAAAGAATTCCCTGTTCTTTGAAATCATTTAGTCAATGACCCTGAGGTCTGGTTTCTGGGCATCATACCATGCTCTTTGGAGTCTAGGTGGCAAGTTTGTGGCCTGGGCTTCTGCGCTGCTGTCTACGCCACTAGGTCAGCATCTTTGCTGTTTGACTTAGAGTGGCTCCACTCTTCTAGTCGATCTTATAGTCTACTCGCCTTGCTTGACTCTGGCAAGCATGACTCTGCTTCTTGAGCATGGTAGTCTCACACGCTCAGCTTTGGACATCATATTTCTTTTTATTTTTTTTTTAATTTTTTTTTGGGGGGGCATCATTGCTCTCCGGTGGTGGGAGTAGGAGGCCCAACCCCACTGCTGGAATTGAACCTCCGTCCCAGTAGGCCGCAGTCCCGCGCACAACCACTACGCCACCGGGGCTCAGCCTGGACATCATATTTCATCCATGTCCCTGATACTAGTCTATGGCTGCCACACACTCTGGAAACCAAGTTCTTAAATATCTGACTCTTCAAAACCCAGAAGGCTGTGACCCATCATTAGAAGTCCTAGAAGTCTTCTGAAGAGGTCAGCCAGGTTTCTGTCCTGCTCGTGCAAGTGTTTCATTTTTAAAACTCTACCACCTCCCAGTATTGCCTTGGCCTGACGGCACTTTGTTCACTTGCTCTACAGACCAGCAGGCTTAATTCTGTTGACACCTGCCTGGAGGCACTCAGTTCTCATGTTCTACAGGTTGCTGACTTCTCACACTGGGCTCCTGGTTCTACTGCTGTCATTTTTTCTGTGTTTGCTTTTCACCCTCAAGGCTTTTTCTAGGGTTATATTCTCTTTCCTTTTTTCTGAGTCCTCCCCAGAATTGTCTTTGACATCCAGAATTCTACCAGTGGTTTCATTAAGGCAGTCCCTTACAATTCTTCCAGCCTCTATTCATTATCCAATTTCAAAACTACTTTCACATTTTAGGAGAGGACCATCCTCCTCTCCTGGTATCAAATCTGTCTATATCATCTAAAGTCGCTGCAACAGAAATAACACAGATGTATGGATTTAACTAACAGGGATGTATTTCTTTCACAGTTTTGGAGGCTAGTAATTCGAATCCAGGGCACCAGCTACGAGGAGGAAGATTTCTGCTTCTGTCGAAGGTTCTGCCTCTGTAGAACCTTGTCAAAAGTTCAAGTTATCAATCTTCCCTTGGAACTAGGAGTTTGTCAGCATTCAAAACAAAAACAAAGGCAAGCAAAAAACCCAACTCATAGAAACGCTACAGGACAGGGCAGAACTGCCTCTGTGGGTTTCCAAAACTCGAACTCTTTGTTTATAATGTAGAAAACCTCATCTTTGTCCCTCAGAGCAGCTGGTGGTTTTGAACTGAGGACCTTGAAGATGGCAGCCCAACATGCAACCATTATTTCATCAGGGCTCCTTTTTCAGCATAGGAATCTGTGACATAGGTCAATGGAGGAAGGCTTATTAACAAACTCTGATATGAAGACGACCTTACTTGCTGAAAGTGAGGAAGACTTTAAGAAGTTGTTGGTAAATATTAAGGATTGCAGTCTTTAGTATGGATTACAACTCAATGTAAAGAATATCCAAATCCTCACAGCTGAACCAATAGCTAACCTCACGGTAAATGGAGAAAAGATTGGAGTTTTCAAGGCTTTTGTCTAGCTTGGATCCACAATCAACGTTCATGGATACAGCAGTCAAGAGATCAAATGATGCATTGCATTGGGTAACTCTCCTGCCCAAGGTCTCTTCAAAGTGTTGAAAAGCAGGGAACTTATTTTGAGGACTAAGGTGCACCTGACCTAGGTCATGATATTTTCTGTTACCTCAAATACATGTGAAAGTTGAACATTGAATAAAGGAAATTGAAGATGATTCCCTTGAATTGTGGTGGTGGTGAGAAATATCGAAAGTTCCATGTACTGCCAAAAGAGCAAACAAATCTGGCTTGGAAGAAGTATGGCCAGAGTGCCCCTTCGAATCAAGATTAGCAAGACTTCATCTCACGTATTTTGGGCATGTCAAGAGAAACCAATCCCTAGAGAAAGACATTTGCTTGTTAAAGTAAAGAGGCAGAGAAACAGAGACAGACTTTGATGCGATGGCTCAACACAATGGGCTCAAGGAAAGGAACAACGATGAAGATGGCTCTGGGCCAGACAATGTTTTGTTTTGTTGTGCATGGACTGGAACCAACTCAATGGCACCATAGTCTCTTTTAACCTGTGCTGTGGCGACACTTGAATTTTGTAGGGAGTTTGTCAGCTATGCTCACACTACAGGACTATGGTGGGATGGTCTCCATTTTATTAGCGGTTGTGAGCCAAACCACCAACTTGTGGGTAAGGTCTGCTAAAAGACAAAAAGCACACATCTCTCAAAACCCTTCCTTTGTGCATGAAAGTTATCTCAGGAACACAAGAAACTCCAAGACCATCAGAAGAAGAGCTATCAGTGGAGCACATTTGAGATCACTGTCCAAAGTGGCCGAGACTGAGACCGGGGCACCAGAGGCTGTGGCAAGGAGACCATGGGACAGAGTAAAGGAGCCAGACTTGGACCAAGGCCTGAAGCAAGGAGATCATGAAACAAAGCAGAGAAGTAGTGCTGAGACTGTGGAACGTTGAGGCAGAGTAGCAGGCTGTTTTCCTGACCCCACAGAGGCAGAAGACCCATGTGACCGAGAGGTTGAGGACCAGTGAGTGAGACTTGGCTGCTGGCTGAGATGAGGAGTTGCTGTGGACCAATGATTGTACCCTTATTGGTGACTGATCCTGACTTGTGATACCCTAGCTATCACAATTTTTTTAGGTTATGTAGTAAGCTCACATCAGTATTGTCTTTGATTTTTGTGCAGCCATAACAAGAGATGATCAAACCCAGCAGAAGAATAGAGTGTCAAGGGAAGAATGGTTGGTGTCTGAATGTGGTAAAGAAAAGATGGAAGATGAAGGAGTGTCTGACCCTGCTTCCTGACAATAAGAAAATAAGGCAGTCTAATGTAGTCTTCGTGCTGTGTTTTACAAGACTCCAGGTCCAAGGGATATGCTCCATTTGTCGATCTTCTTTCTTGGTGGCAATAGGTCCTTTTGATCTCTGCTCATATGGTCAATCCATTTTAGATATCAAAACAGATTGACTGAAGATACCACATAAACTTTTAGGTTGCCTCTTGATGCTGTAATACCATTGCTTCTAACCATGGCTCACTAATATCATAGAGATTGGATTTATAATTTATGAAATAATTATGTCAGACCATAAAATGAAGGATAGATGTATACAATGAAAGATACTTGTATAATTCCGAGAATCATATTATAACCAAGTGGGCACATATTTTGGGGGAGGGGCACAATTCTCCACATAACAAGCGCAACTGCTTCTTTTCATATATTATTTCCTTTATTGCCCCATAATCTAACCATGCATTTGGTGTTATTCATACTCTACTTCATTAAGAGAGAGACTGATGCTCAGATTGTTGAAGAATTGCAACTCGGATTACACTCAGTGACTCAGTCCCTGTCTGACACTGAGGCTGTCTACAGAGTCCATACACAGAGTCCATGGTCCATGCTGCCTCTCATGGGAAAGGAATGGAGAGCAGGGAAATGGAATCAGTTGGGCCTAAATTAAAATATACTTTCTAGTTCATTGAAGAAGTTAGTGAAAAAACTTGAACTTCAGTTTGTTTGAAAACTAGGGATGATAATTCTTCTATTTTGAGGAATAAATTGGATTAAGTAATTAAAAATAAACTATAACTGGATTAAGTAAATAAAAAATACTATATTGAGACATAAGCAACATGTCTGAAATATAGCTCTTGCAATGGGCCATTGAGTTGATTCTAACTCACATTAACCTTACATAGCAGAGTAAGACTTTCCCACTAGTGTTTCCTGAGCTGTAATCATAAAGCGAACAGACCATCGGGTCTGTTTTATCCACAGAACATCTGGGTAGGTTTGAAACACGTATCTTTCTGTAGATGGCTGAGCACCTAACCACTGAGACACAGGATTCCTGGAAATGCAGTTCTACCCATTGTCCTTGAGTTGGTTCACATATAGGATTGTATACCACGTATGTAATATGTAATCCTACCATATAAGATTACGAGTTTTCAAGGCTGTAATCTTTATGGAAGCAGAATGCCACACCTTTCTCCTGAAGAGTGGCTAGTGGATTGGAATTCCTGATTAGTAAGCAGTCAAGTGAGGACCCATTGCACCACAGGGCTCCTTTAAAATGCAATACTTGTTGCTGGTGCCAATGAGATGTTTCTGATTCATATGAACCCTCTATGCAACAGAATGAAACAGTGTCAGGTCCCGCGTGGCTTTGTTTGAGCCTCTGGCTGCAGCCCTCTGTCACTCCATCTTTTTGAGAACCTTTGTTTCACTAACCCCCTATCTTACAGGAAGCCCCTATCCAGTGACTGGTGTCATCTGTTACCATGTCCAAAGTATGTGACATGAAGTCTCATCATCCTTACTCTAATGAGCATGCCAGTTGTAATGCTTCCAAGACAGACTGGGTTGTTCTTCTGACAATCCATGGTATAGTCATGGTATATTCTCAGCCACATCATAATGCAAAGGCATCAATTCTTCTCAACTATTCTTTGTTCAATTTTCTGCTTTCACATGCAGAGGAAACAACTGAAAATATAATGGATTGCGTGAGGTACCTTAGCCTTCAAAATGACATCTTTACTATTTAACACTCTATGAGGCCTTGTGCGGCAGATTTGCCCAACACAGCATGGCTTTTGATTTCTTTGTAGCTGCTTTCATGCATGTTGATTATAAGGTAGTTAGGACCCAATAAACAGTACTTCATTGGTGGTGCTGTTTTAATTTTTGTTGTTATATATATAATGCATTCAAAGAAAATTTTTCTGAAAGTGCTATAAAAATCAAAGAGATAAACACCTGACCTATAGCTGTTTCTGCAAATAACTTTTGGGTTGTGAACCTTATGGGTTCCTGGGTAAGTACTTTTATTGAAAGTTCTCCTTCACACTGGGTTTAGTAGGCCATCCTTTGGTATGGATGGCCTCAGCTAGCTTAAGCGCTGACCTTTTAGTATTTTCCCTCAGAGAAATGACAAAGTTTAAATGAAACAAGCCTCTGGGTGACTTGGAAGGATAATAGTATAGATGACAAATGAGGAAAATCACGAACACCCTGAGGAATTTTATTTGGATCTCTGATCCTCATTCATTGTTAATGCACAGAATCTTCTGAAACTTCCAGTGGGAGATTGGGGTAGATATCTTTTGGAAGAACTATGCACCCCACCCAGATATCAGAATCAAAATTCAGAGTCTGTGTTGGTCAACAACAATGTGGGACACAGAGGAGGAGCCAGGATAGATGGAACCAGTTCCATAGTGATATCGATTTAACAGTGTCCCCACATGGTTTAGTGAGAAGGAACTGGCGATCTAGTCAATTCCAATTCATCTCCATCCTATAGGGAAGAGTAGAACTGGCCCTGTGGGTTTCTGAGACTGTAATTCTTTACAAGAGTAGAAAGCCTTGTCTTTCTTCCACAGAGTGACTGGCAGTTGGTAGTCCAACAAGTGACCACTATACCACCATGGCTCCTAGCAGGGAACTTCCTATTAAACTGTGTGCTAGCTGTGACCCCGCCAATACCTTTAGGACCGAACCCTTCTGGTGTTTGTTCTATCATTCAAGGAGATGCTTTCTGACTTCTAATGCTTAATTTCCCCTTCTGTAGTCACAAACCTTTCTCTAGAAAGAAACTATTAAGCATCAATAAATGAGCCCAATGGCATTAGCAGCTCAATGGCATTCAAAGTAGGTCAGGCCCAGTACATTCCAGGCATCATTTCTATTTCTAGCAGGGGAAGAGCAACAAGCATTGTACTTTGAAGGGAACATGAAAACTCAAGGTCCATAGTGTATATCATCTATATCTCCATATGCATAGATTTATATTGTAAGTGGGGATATAAAGGCTACCTAGTCCACACAGCAGTACAGAGAGCTCAGTTTAACTCACTCTCGTCGAACAGTTAATATAACAAAGGTCCTTCAACTCCTTCAGGCTGCTGATCGAGGTCAAGGAAGCAGACAATGGAACTTTCTACACCAGGGCTTTCTAGTTCTGTAATCAGCTACGGTCTCAGGAATCAACTCCATGGCTGTGAATGTATCCTAGACTCCCTTTTGGAAATGGTGCCTCCGTCTAGCCAGGAAAGGTCTAACCCTTGGTCCAGCCTCTAGTCTTTCCCTGATGCTGTCCTCCTCCTTTTTTCAGTCGCCTGCCCTACCAGGTGTCCCCCTCATCCTAATGCCCTCATCGCACTTAATAGGTTAAATATTTCCAACTTTTACCAGGCATTCCTTCCATTTAGGAGGCTTTCCCTGCCCAGTTCTCAACTCACCACTGGAAATTGCAGCTCAGACAATGCCTGCCTGCTAAAGCCTTACTTAACCACACCTGGCAACAATGCTAATCTCTCTAGATTCTCTGCTGGTTCTATACATTTTACTTGCTTCCGTTGTTGCTCATACTATCCTCCATTATAATTTCTAATTTAATTACTTGTTCATTTCCCCAATACACTGAGAGTGCTTTGTGAGCCAAACCCATATCTTTTTATAAAAATAAATGTTATTTTTAAGAAGAGTTTCAGATTTACAGAAAAATCTCACAGATAGTATAGTGTTTTCACAAAGTCACACTCAGTTTTTTGTTATTAGCATATTATATTAGTATGGTACATATGAAGAGGTTTCCAAAAATCTATGGAAAATTCCATGATCTCGAATATGATTTTCCACAAATTTTTGAAGCCCCCCCCCGGATATTGCAATTAATGATAGTAATAGATTATTTTTGTCCATCTGCTATCCAGATCTCTTTAGTTTTCAACTAAAGGACTTTTTTGGTTCCAGGACTCAATTCAGGATAAAAACCCCCAAAACACTGTCACTGATTTGATTCTGACTCATAGGGTTTCCAAAACTGTTAATATTCATGGGATAAGATAACCTCATTTTTCTCCTGCTCCTCCTGGGTTTGAGCCACTGACCTTTCCTATCCAGGATACTCAGTTGTATTGGGTTACCATGTCTTCATAAGCTTCTTTTGACTGTGACAATCTTCTAGTTTTGAGAAACTTGACAGTTTTGAGGAGCTTAGGTCAGAAAGTTTTAAGTTGTTTCTTAAGTGGAACTGGTTTGATATTTTACTCATGTTTCAATTAGTTTGAGACACATACAATTGACCTGACCTATCAGTTGCTGTTGACTTTGGTAACCTGGCTGAGGTAGTGTTTGTCAGATTTCTTACTATACAGTTACTCTTATACCACCTGCCATATTATAATCTCTAGAATTCATACACACAGTCTATTTTTAAAGGGTGGGAGTTATTCCTTACCTTCTCAAGGGCAAAGTATTCATAGGCATTTATTTGAAATTACTTGGTCATTCTTCTCTCCTATTTACATGCACATAAATATACTCAATACCCATCTGTCAGCTTTGTATATTTTGATCACATGTATAGTGCCATGGGGCTGAAATCTATGCCATAGTATTTCACATACCATCCAGATTTCCCATGGTGGACAAGCTTCCGTGAAACTGCCAGGCTAAAACAGACTAGGAAGAAGGAGTCCCACACCTGAGAGCTTAGCCACAGAACACCATGAATTTCAGAGAATACTGATATGCTGCAGGGAGACGAGCTCCTCAGGGTGGAAGGCCACCATATATGACTGGGGAAGAGCTGCTTTCTCAAGTTGGGTGGACCTTCATTTACAGATGGGCACAACTTAAAATGGGAAGAAATGGCTCAACCTATACACTCACGATTGCAAGGGGGGAGTCTAAGGAAGCATGTTGTTGGGATCCATCCAGGAGGGTCCAAATATTAGCCATCCTATGTACAACGGAACAAGACACCGCTCAGTTCTAAGGCGTTCTTGAGAATGAAAACCCGTTATTGTAGTCACTGGGTCGACCCATCTCATGGAGGTGCTTTCTCTTTGTCTCTAGGACTGGACTACACCAAGCATGATGCCCTTTGCTGGGAATTGGTTCCTCCTGACAGCATGTTCAAAGTACATGAACAAAGTCTCTCCATCTTCATTTCTAAGGAGCATTTTGATTATACTTCTCTTTTTCATATACTTCTTGCAAGATAGATTTGTTCATTCTTCTGGAAATCCATGATCTTTCAATATTCTTTGCCTGTATCAAAATTCAAATGCAACAATTCTTCTCCAGGCTTCCATATTCATTATCAAATTATCACATCCTTATGCGGCAACAGAAATGATCAAGATGGGTTGGGCACATTTTAGCCCTCAATGGGACATCCTTATCTCTTATAATGTTAAAGAACAGATTTTTCCAATACAATATACAGTCTTTTCTTGAATGCTGCTTTCATAGGCATTGATTGTGGATCCAAGTAAAATGTAGTACTTGGTAATTTCAATCTGTCTTTTCTACAATTATAATGATGTTGTCTCTATTGGTTAAATTGTGAAGCTTTTGTTTACATTGAGTTACAATCCATAATGAAGACTGCAGTCACTTAAGATGCATTCTTCTTCATAGGGTCCAAATTCTCAGATTTTGGTCAAGCACTCAGAATAAATAGCTAAGATTAAAAGATATAGCCATAGCACACCTCTATCCTGATATTAAAGCGCAATATTTACTGTTTTGATTGAATGAATGCCGTTTGGTCTATGTGTGCAGGTTCTAAAAGAACACAATGAAGTGTTCTGGAATTCTCAATTGTTACAGTGCTGTCCAGGGTGGGTATATTATACCTGCATGTAGATACCATCTGAAGAACAGAATTAATCTATTGACTACTAATGATCAAAGACCAGACAAATCTGTAAGATGACATCATAAGTATCATACAGGAAGAGAGTAAAAGGTAATTAAAAAAGACAGAAAAGTAAAAAAAAAAAAAAGCTAACGTGGATATCAGAGGAGCCTGAAATTTGTTTTTGAACATAATCTTGCTAAAGGAGTTAAAGAAATAAGAAAGTAAAATATTTGAAAAGAAATTTTAAAAATGGAGTAGAAGAAGACAGAAGAAAAATATACTAATGAAATAAGGAAAGACCTAGAATTAGAAAACTAAAGAGAAAAACATGCTCAGTATTTCTCAAGATGAAAGAACTGAAGAAAAAATTCAAGACTTGAGTTGAAGTTGTGAAGAATTATTTGGGAAAAGTGTTGAATGAAATATCAAAAGAAGATGAAAGTAAAACAAAGAGTCACTGTACTGAGAAATAGTGGTTGACATTCAATTATTTTAAAAGGCTGTGTATGATCAAAAACCAATGTCGCTGAAGGAAGAAGTCCATGCTGCACAAAGGATGTCAGTGGAAAAGAAGGTCCAGGAACTGATGGAATACAAATGGAAGTGTTTCGACATCTAAGGATGATCAAGCTTACGACGGCCATCATGAATCTCAGATCTGCCTTTTTGTTACATGTATACTCCTAGTCCCTCCCCTTCTTATTACATGTATGCCCCTAGCTTATCCCCTTTCTATTACACCTATGCCTGTTGTACATCCCCTTCCTGTGATGTGTATGCCTATTGTATAGTCCCTTCCTGTGATTTGTGGTTACCTGTTATCATGTCCTGGAAGTAGCTATAAACCTTAGATAGCAATGACCTTGAACTCCCTCTGGAGGCGTCGGCCTTTGGAAGTCTCTCCAGCTCTGGCTTCCTCCAGTGTGCTTCTCCCAGTGCTCTTCAGGGCTCTCCTGCTCCTGGCTTCCTGCCCATCCTGTGCATAGACCTGGCTACTGAAATCATGGCCATCCGTAAGGGTGTTTTCTTCAAGATTATTTACAAGAATCATTACAAAGTCGATTTATGAGCCATAGAGTTTGGTAGAGTGGGCGATATATCGGGCTGCTACCCAGCCTGCTCAGCAGAAGAGAGATGAGGCTTTCTGTTCACGGGAAGATCCGAAGCTTCAATACCCACAGGGGAAGCTCCCCGGTCAGTGAAAGTTGA
>PVJH01005000.1:0-117874 GCA_004026705.1 Nesogale talazaci
TGTCTAACTTCACCCTAGAAGGTCAGCACCATTGAAGCAAGGATCTCATGACTCTGCTCATTACTGAATCCACGGTGCCTGGAAAAGGGCTCAGAGGTGATCTGTCAAGTTTCTTGAAAGAATAAATATATGAACATCAGTAACTGTTGTCTCCCTCTTCTCCATTCATCTGAGTTCATCAAGGTCTAGTTTTCTCCTATTAAAAGAAAGTTCCAAAATATCCAGTTTATGCTGTTGAATGAAAACAACAGTCCTCATTTTAAAAGGTACTCAACTTGAAAATTTTCCAGTGCCTCATTCGAAAGAGTTGCAGGCAACAGAGAAAAATAGTGTTATATGCACAACCCTGCACACAGTCTGAACAGGTGTGATGAGGTGAGTGGGTGTGTACCCATGAATAGATATGTGTTTGATGGAAGATATGTGTCCATGTGTCTTTACTTTCTTTGCAAATGTCCATGTGTCTTTACTTTCTTTGCAAATATATCCACGGATGGGAGGAAATGTACAGGAGCAAAGTTATGAAAACTTCTTAATCAACCACCTTTAGGGAATGAGTTGAGGGTCTGGGGGTTCAGGACCATGTCAATTGGCATGACATAATCCACAAAATATAGTCTGTCTTGGAAGAAGTACAACCAGAATGCTCTTTAGAGTCAAGCACAGTGAGACTGTCTCACATACCTTGGCCATGGTATCAGGACAGATCAGCTTCTGGAAAAGGACGCCATGCTTGGTAAAGTGGAGGGGCAGCAGAAAAGACACTGGACACGATGGATTGCCACAGCGGTTGCAACAATGCACTCAAGCTTACAAACAATTGTGAGAATGACACAGGACTGGGGCATTACGTTCTGTTGTACATAGCGGAAATATGAATTGGAATAGACAGGATAGCACCTTCCAACAATAGTAGTCCACACCGACACTTTGATGAGTTGCCACTGAGGCCTTAACATTTCCTGAGTGATCATCTAAGATGCAACTCTCAGCCTCTCCCTATGTAAAGGATAAAAAGAATGACAAAAAGCAAAAATCGCCCTCTCTGTCTTCTCTGCACTAGGAACAGCTCGCCTGCCACTGCCCGCTCACCCCCTAAAAATGTACCCCTGCGCCAAATTCGTCTCCACCTCTGCCCTGGTCAGGAACACCTCCCAGCTGCTGAGCCGACCACTGTCTGTGTGGGTGCAGACACAGCCCGCGACACTGACAGATGAGCGCGTCAGCAGCTTGACAGGGTCACGTGCCCTGACTTCACTTCTACCTAGTTGCAGCTTTCAAACCAGCAGTGTCTCAAGCTGCCAAGTTCATCGAGGCCGGGGCTGCCACAGTTGGCGTGAGGGGCTCTAGACTGGCATTGGGACTGTGTTTGGGAGCCTCCTCATTGGCTATGCCAGGAACCCTTCTCTGAAGCAGCAGCCTTTCTCCTACGCCATTCTGGCCCATTCTGGGCCTCCCCGAGGCCATGGGGCTTTTCTGCCCGATGGTGGCCTTCCTCATCCTCTTCGCCATGTGAAGGAGCCGTCTCCACCTCCCCTAGTTCTCTGCCCCACGTCTCGTCTGCCCTGTATGCTCCTCTCCCTGCACCTCCTGGGGCAGCCTGGGGAAAATCATTGGCTCAGGATTTGACAGAGGGAAGACATATAAATACTGTATTAATAATAAAAAAAAAGCAAAAAGCACCCAAGAACAATGATTCCAATGGACCCCACAAGCATCAATCTCCACAGCCCCAAAGTATTAGATAGCATTCCTCCTACCTCAACTGTTCTGAACAGATCACCTTAAAAGGTCCCAGATAGGGGTCTTGAAGGCTTGAGCATAAACGAGCAGCCATCTAGCTCAGGAGCAAAAAAATCCACCATACAAGAAGCTCACTTGCCAGTGAGCTCATGTGGTGCTGAAACAATCAGGCATCAAAGAACAAAAATCAAAATCAATGGATCAAATGACTCCTGATACGATCGCTGAAGACCAATGGATACAGAGGAAAATAGAGTAGAAGAAATGGATGATGTCCAGCTACCAAATGATTGAATGTCTGGAGTCTCAAAGACTTGAAGATAAGCAAGTCGCCATTCAAGCGCAAAAACAGCAAAGCCCACATGGAAGAAACACACCAGCCTGTGTGATCAAGAGGGTCCGAAGGGAGCAGGTCTTCAGCATCAAAGAACAAGATTCACATCATTACAAAGGAGGAGTAGAGCAGGGTGGAGACCTAAGGCCCACTGGTGGGTAATTGGTCACCCCTTTACAGGGGAGTCACGGGGTGGAGACAGACCAGTCAAGGGGCAGCGGAGCAGTGATGATGCATATGAGTTTCCTCTAGTTCCTGAAGCCTCCCCCCTCCCCCAACTATCATGGTCCCAACTCTACCTTACAAATCCAGATGGACTGGAGAAGGTACACTATAGAGAGGGGAGCTGAAGATAGGGGAAAACCAGGACGGATAAGCCCCCTTCGGGCCAGTGGTGAGAATGGAGCTGCTGGATGGGTGGAGAGAAGGTGGAGTAGAGAGACGGAACCAACTGCAAGGATCTACACATAAGCTCCTATGTGGAGGACAGATATCAAAGGCATGAGTTGGGGGAGAGGTCGGGCAGTGTAAGATATGACAGAACAATAACAATGTATAAAGTATTGAGGGCTGGTGGGGAGGAGAGAGCAGGGGAAGAGGGGAAAGGATGGAAAGCCGATATCAGGGGCTCAAGGGGAAAGGCAGATGGTTGGAGAATGACAGCAGCAGAGGACATGTGAAGGCGCTTGGCACAGTATGTTTATTTATGTATTGTGAAAAACTATGTATGGGCCCCCAATAAAGTGATTTTTAATAAAAAAAAAAAAAGTTCCCCAGATAAATTTGAAGACAAAGGCAGAACAAAACTCAAAGTCACTAGATGCCAAGTATACTGAATGGACACAGACTAGTCGAAACCCTTCAAGTCTGCTAATGAACTCATCCCAGTGGGTCAAACTCAGCACAAGAATGCATTGGTCAATAAAGGAAGCAATATTAGCAAGGTACAATACGACTTAAAACAATCATGCATTTAAGACCAAACAGGCAGAATCTACCTAAGGACGGAGTTCAGAAGGGTAACAAAAGGGGGAGGAATTGTAACAGGAAGCGCAGGGAGGAAGGGGGTACATGATGGTACGGTGAAGGAATTGCAATTAACGAGATGAAATAAGGTTTGTGTGAACTATTGAATATAAAGCTCATGATGTGATCTGGAAACCTTCATCCAATGCCCATCTGGAGGTGGTGGGTGGGTGGGGGGAGCGGGGGGAGACTAGACTATATTTGAGAAGAGCCTGTCTGGCAACAAAGAAAAAGAATAGGCACCCTAGTGGCAGAATGGGTTGCAAGTTGGACTGTGAACTCCCACGGACAGCAGTTTGAAACCACCAGCTGCTCTGAGCGAGAGAGAGAGAGAGAGAGAGAGAGAGAGAGAGAGAGAGAGAGAGAGAAGGCTTTTTATTCCTGTACAGAGTTAGCAGTTCAGAAACGACTCCAATGGAATAGCTCAGCGTTACCCTCGACTTCAGGGCAAGGAGTTTGTGGGAGGGCTTTGACTTGGAGAAGATGGTGAAGCACTTGACTATGAAACAAAACGTTGGTGGTTCAGACTCACCCAGGAGGGCCTCAGGAGAGAGACCTGGGAATGCTGCAGCATTGAAAGCCCTGTAGAAGGGAATGTTGTTTGGCTCTGCACAGACCTGGAGGGTCCTTGTCTCAGCACCCACTTGGCAGCAGCTGCTTTTCAGATAAAAATAACCCTTTAGGGAAGGGTGCAGGGACTGGTGCGAGTGGTAGAGAAATAGGTTTAGCAGGACATTTTCCATTTTAATCACCTTGTTCCATTCCACACCACTCTGTCCTAAGTGCTAACAGCCAGTCAACCCTAGCCAGTGATCACCCCCAAAAATTGAATTATGTGAATTATGCATAATCTCAATCAGTTCCCAAAGAGGATTCATCGGTAATGTCATCCCTTAAGATAACACTCCAAAGCGGAGTCCTGAGCCCACAAGAGTAGCCACTCACTCCTCTTAGTGCCACATAGTGACTAGGCAGAAGAGCAGAGTAATCCTTCATTTGACATATTAGTTGATCGAAGACCAGGAGGAACCCATGCAGATTCATTCCAGCCTTGGGTTTCAATAGGCTTCCAACCACAGCACACCCTCCATAAACAAGAGACAAATCCCAAACCGAGCCGCCTGTGATCAAGTTAATTCTCCAAAATAGAGACCCTACTGGACAGAGTAAAACTGTCCCATAGAGTTACTGAGGCCATCGGCTCTCAGGATGCAAATGCAGCTGTTTTGAGTTGCTAACCTTTGGACTCTCTGCTGAGCCATTGTCCCGCTTGGGTTTCTCCAGACAAATAAGTTATTGTTCAACAATCTGTACAGGCTGCCGCTGTGCTTCACTGCAGGCCCGCTTGCTTCCTCGGAGGCCTCGAGGAGCTTGTGCTGGGTGCCTGCTCTTCTCACCCAGAGGTGGTCTCTGGACAACACTCACAGGGCTACAAATCTTCCTGCAATCCCCTCACCACAAACACTTTTGTGTGAGACCTAGCAGCGTTTTCAACTGCTGGCAGTTAATCGGGGAAAGTACTTTGTGCTAAACTCAAAGAATGCCCAGGGTCTCTACCCTGTCCGGGAGAACCTTAACCGTGGCTTCCTGGATGTGTGCCGCCCAAAGGCATGAGAGAAGCGGTGAACACCCTAAGCCGGCTCAGAAGGGAAGCACAGGAAAAGGTTGAGAATTTGGAAGTTCGTGGAAGAGATACTTGGTAAACAACTCACATCCTTCCAGGGATGTGGTTAACTATTCTCTCTCCATTTTCCAGAGCTTGGGATACACCCTCGGGGCAGTGGGGTGGGGGGCAGGTGAGAAATCTCATGAGCCACTGGACACACTTGATTCTCTATAACTAAACACCAACTCACTGTCATCAAAGCGGTACTGACCCTATAGGACAGGATAGAACCGCCCCCTTGAGTTTCTGAGATGAACTCTTCACTGGAGTGGGAAGCCCCATCTGCCTCCCACAAGAGTGGCTGGTAGTTCTCTAAAGTGCTTTCCAAATAGCTTGCATCAGTACTGTTCCCCTCTCATTTTTTTAGCCATTTTTTTCTCCTAAAGGTCTCTTTGTCTCTTCCCAAATCTATTTCAGAGATGTTTTTAGCTTATGTGGCCTGCAATGGTGCCCCACCCCCACTGTACCCCCATTCTAGTTTCCTCTCCCACATATGGGCTCTATTACTTTTTCAAAAGTCCCTCTCTGAAATTGGTTCCTTGTGAAGTGGATGTGCCGTCTCTGAGAGTTTCTCCTCAGGAGTGGAATAAAGCGTAAACAGGAGGAAAACAGATGAAAGAAGCCCGAATCTGGTTTTCATCTTCCTCTGTAGAGATATGAGAAAGATAGAAGCCAGAAGGGCTCGCTCTCCACTAAACACCTGCTCATGCAGGGCCATCTCCCTTGGTGATTCAGGGAGCTCATTATCTGCCTTAAGCCATCAGAAGGTGGAGAAGCCAGTTTGCTTTTCATTTATGAACTCACTGCTTCACAAATAAGATCATGAATAATCTTAGCCTTCTGCAATCTGTAAACTGGCCATAAATTTCCCATAACATTGTTTTAAAAGGGGACTGTAAAAACCCTACCTAGTAGGCAGTGAATAGAAATCTTGCATCTTGTTTGTTAGGTATTCATTGGATATTTTCTTCCCAGACCTCACTGCCATCGTGTTGATTCCTACTCAGAGCAACTGTATCTGGGGCTTCCAAGATTTTGTCAATCTCCTCTTGCGCAGACAGCCTCAGCTTTCTCCTGCCCGGCAGCTGAGGAAGCTGACCTGCTGACCCTGCAGCCCTGTCTCCCCATCTCCCTGACTTTGAGTGGATCGGGACCCGCAATGACCCTCAAAGACAAGGGAGAGCTGCCCCTGGGAGTTTCTGAGATGGTAACTGTGTCCACGACTGGGAAGTCTTGACTTTCCCCTTTCCTCCATATAGTAGATGATAAACAGAAGAGACGCTAGGGACATTCTCACAATATAAACATCCACTCCAATGTATAGTAACATTTATCAGTTTTTAGTTTGACTTTGAGGATTATGTGATAAAATATGTGTGGTATGATTAGAAAATCTTATCTCAACTTTTCTAGTAAACATGCAAAAAAAAATGCAGCTGCATTTTGACCCCAGTGGCATTACAGTCACTTGGTCTGCTGCTGCTACAACCAAGCAGCCTTTGTCTCTGTCAGTGAACTCTGAAGAAAGGCAATGCATTTCTTCAAGCTGATGGCTACAGAGACTTGGGCTCCTATTCAGCAGGGCCTAGTTAGAGTGATAATGAAGGCACAAGAAAAATTAAAAACAACAGCAACAAGTTAAGCAAGTTAAATTCTTAGAGAAAGAATTTAACTAAGAGGAGCCATAACTCACAGACATCAGAAGACAAGAATCGGGGCCGAGCGCTAGGAGGACAGAAGGGAAAGGTGGCACGAAAGAAGTAGGAAGCACAAATGTGAAATAACTCAACCCAGGGTGCCAAAACAGTCCTCAAAGCTCTCTGCTGAATTAGGAAGGTGTGAAAACACAGCTACAAGGAATCACTTCTTTTTTATGGAAGCCCTGACTGCACATACTTCTCAGACAGAGCCCATCTAGGACCATTTGAACCAGTGCCAGGTGTAAAAGTCAGTTTAGAGTCTAATGAGCAATACATTTTTGTTTAGGGGCATTAAAAGTATAGTGCTGTTGTCATCCGGTGTCATCTAATTGGCTCCGACATAGCGTGGCCCTCTGTGCAACAGAATGAAACAAGGCCCAGTCTCATGTTGAAATCCATTGATGCAGCCAGTGTGTCAATCCATGGGGTTGAAGATCTTCTCCCATTTTTTCGCAACCCCACTACTTTACCAACCATGATGTTCCTTTTCCAGGGACTGGTCTCTCCTGAAACCAGGTCCAATGTACATGAGAGGAAGGCTTAGCATTTTTGCTTCTAAGGAGACTTCTGACTGTACCTCTTCCAGAACAGTTCTGTTTATTCCCAGGGCAGTTCCTGGTACTGGATAGGGCAATAGCTAATGACAGTGATTGCCCAAGGTGACCGCTGTAATCAGCTTCATCACATTGTCAGTGACAATGGCTGAAAATGCAAGAAGAGTGTCACCTATGTTTTTCACAAAAAGGGGGGAAAATCTGAGTTTTTGTTTTTGTGCCATTTGAATAATAGCATTCCCTATTACTTGATTAATTACAGTCAATGATATATGTATTTATTATCTTATTGTGGTTGATGAACATAGCGATAGCAATCCTTGCAAGGTAGCAGTTTTACCAAAGAATACTGAGGTAGCTTGTGACCAAAAAGCCCCCAAACAATAAATACAAACACAAACTCACTGTCACCAAGGCGATTCTGACTCATACCACCCCTATATTGCAGGATAGAACTGCTTCTGTGGTCAGCCAAAACTGCTCCTCTTTACAGGAATTAACAGTCTCTTTTTTCTCTCTCAGAGTGGCTGGTGGTTTCAAACTTCTGACTTTGCGTGCATTAGCAGCCCAGTCCATAACCAGGTCTCCAACTTGTTGTACAGTAAGGGCTAAAAGCAAAACTGAAAACGAAGGCTTTTCTCAGTGCCAGTGTGCTGACATTTATTGCTACACTGTTCTGTCTTGCCCTGTGTGAAAGGAAGCGTTAGGATAGTAAAAGGGTTACAAGGCTTCTACAAACCTTCAACCAGATGTGGACAGTAAAAAATTGAAGCAAAACAAAAATATGACAGCACAAACCTAAACAAAGAGAGTGGATTTCATAGTCTGAGCTTTGTCTGGTTTCTTTGTGATGGCGATGAAATATAGTTGAACTTATGAGCCTCTCCCCCCAAAAGGGAGACATTTGTGAAGGAAAATATGCAAAACATGATAATCCTTTGGACTGTTGTACTTATAAAGTATAGCTTTCTTTCTCAGACAGCAACATTAGTCATGACCTGCACATTCTTTGTAAAAGACATCATTGAGTCCATTTAAAGTTCCAAAGTTTGTTACTTGATGCAGAAATAGAGTAGCAGTTGTTGTGACCAAGACTCCTCAAATATTTTCCTTATGGACAACACACTGGCCAGCAGGAACATTAAACCCTCTAGATAACAACAACAACAAAAAAGTTTGTATTGGAAACCTCGCAGATTGAGTAAGAAATAACTTTTGATAGACAAGTGCTTTTGCCTTCTAGTTTATGATTATGTTTATAGATATCTTGTCTGCTCTCTGGTCTAAAATCAGTCATATTTCTATAATTATCTGCTTGCATCTCTCATTAGACTGTGAGACATTGGGTTGTGTATGCATTATGTATGATTCTTCGTTATGTACCCACGGCCTTACACACCCCGTTGCAGAGTAGATTCTGTGTCATAGGGCATTTCCCAGTTCTTAACAATTAGCAGATATATATTTAAATGTGTGCAGAGAAGAGAGTCTCTCAATCCCTAGCATTATTGACATTTGAGGCCAGGTAACTGTTCTTTTGCAATGCCACCATTGGGAACAACGGTGAAACCACTCTCCTAGAGGTCAGTAGTTTGAACAGACTCAGCTCTTCTGGGGGGAAAAGACCTGGTGATCCATTTCGATAGAGACGGCAGCAGCTGGACCACAGGAAGCAGTACTGTCCTAAAAGGCCTCGGTGAGTCGGAGTCAACTATGTGGGCTGCAAGAACATCAACCCTGGCAGTACACCCTCCCTGAGCAATCTGTCATCCGAAATATGACTTACAGGGATGTAGACACACATGTAAAAGAACATAATGCTCTAAATTGATAAGGAGACTCCCCAAAGTTCCTGGAAAAATAGAGTTAAAAGATAATAGTTATTTTTCCCTATGAACTTAAGCAAAACACACACAATTAACATGGTGATACAAGAATGGAGTCAAATGTGGCGACCACTGTGAGGATGGTGCATGACTGAGCAGTGGCAGAGGTGTCAAATTTCTTGGCGGGGCTCTTTCTAGCCATGGTATCACCAGGTGACTAGGCTGTTGCCAAATGCTGCCAAGCTGTTTATGACTCAGGGCAACCCTGTGTACAACAGAAGGAAGCCCTGTTCCTTCTGTATTGTTTTTACAAGTATTGTTATATCTGTACCCACTGTTGACCAACTGGAAGCATGCACACAAGGTGCCTAGGAATCTAATGTGAGGATCGGTCCGTTTTAATCGTCCCACTGGGTATAAAGGGAGCTCTCTCAGAAACAAGAAGGGGGAAATCTCACGAGAGCCATGAGCAGTGGGTGTCCTTTGGGACATGAGACCTGCCTGAAGAAAGTAGGCATGACAGCAGAGGCAGTGGTCCTGAGAGCAGAAGACAGAGTGCTGGGCTCCCCTGTCCACAGAAGGACAAAGCTGAGTGTCTTCAAACAGGAGACTGGCCGGCAGCCACCATCAAGTCATCTCCTTGCTGGTCTTCCTTTCTTTCACGGTCCTTCCCCTTAATCAAGCATGATGTTCTTCTCCATCTCTGGACAGCATTTCCAAAGTATGTAAGCTGAAGTCTTGCTAGCCTTGCCTGTAAGGAACACTCTTGTCCTCCTTCTTCCAAGACAGATTTGCTTGTCCTTTTAGCAGTCCATGGTACTTTGAATATTGTTCACCAGCACAAATACTGATCTCTTCTGGTCAGTTTGCCAAATAATTGCCTTGCAGATTTCCTGGTATGGACAGGTGAGGACTTCCAATGTTTTATCAGCTTGTTGAAACATCTCAGTCTAGTAGCGTGGCAGGTCAAAACTGAAACTTTTTAATCGTGTCCACTTTCCCCAGTATGTTTGTAAATCCTGGACCTGTGGTGAGGAGCCCTGAGTTTAGGGCTCTCTTTAGTTTTTTCTTTAGACACTGAATATCACTGCTATGCTGGGTCAGAGGTTCAAATCTACACCTTTTGCTCTGTGGGAAAAATATAAGGCTGCCTGCTCCCATGGAGATGTAAAGTCTTGCAAAACCAAACGGGACATTCTGCTCTGTGCTAGAGGGTCTCCCTGAGTGCAAGTTGACTGTGGGAGAGTGAATTTGGTTTTTGATGTTTTTGATTTTATACCTGTGGTTATCATCCTTTTTGGGCATGGATTTTCAATACAGTGTTAAGCAGACCATATTAGTATAGAGTGTTTCTTGAGTCAAACACTCTTGAGATATAAAAGTGGAATAAGTAAGAAGCAAAGACATAAAGATGGAGGAAAGACAGGTGCCATTCCACTTGGAGATCATCAAGGAGTCCATTCGTCCAAGCTGAAGAAACAAGGACCATCCTCTAGAACTGAGAGAGAAGAAGGCCTTCCTCCAGAGCGGTCACCCTGCTCCTCAACTGAGAGAAAATACATCTCTATTGGTTATATCCAGAGGGTATTTTTGTTATAGAAGTAGTGCTTTAGCTAAGACACCTGTGCTTTGACTTGGAATTTTATACTCTTTTCTCAATTCTTATCTTGCCTCTGTTAAATTCACTGAAAAGATGTGAAAGGGAAGAAAATGCATAATGCCCAGATCTTGTTTTTAAACTCTTTTTCCCTGTAAAAATTCCATTCCCCTGGGGGGGGGGGTGATATTTCTAGGCCTGGATGAGGAAAGCACAAGCCTGAAATACACCGAGGTGCCAGACACTAAGGAAAGACTCCCACCACGAGGAGCTTTTGGAAAGAGACAGACTTGAAGGCTGAGGAGATTCTGGCTATATGCGAGACCATTTGACCCTGGAAAATTAAAATGGTGGTAACAGATTATAGAACATTGCATTTTACAAGTAACCCAGGATATTTTAATAAAGCTTTCAACATGGATGAAACGTCTTAGAGAGAGAAACTCTTCTTAGAGAAGAATGTCAGCGAATGAATTGAACACACACACAATAGCAGACCTAGTAGATCACCATTTAGCAAAGGCATGTTAGGGGATATGAAAACCACCAGTGGTTACAATATCATTAAGGAACAAGGTATTCAGAGCCTCAAAGCATCAATACATTATGTGTTTTTAGCGAGGTCTCTTTACAGTTGGGAAATCTGTCAGAAGGCACTTTAACCAAGTGGGTAAGATATAATGTCAACAGTTGGTTCCTCCAGGGCACTTTGCCAGCTGAGATCTGCCAGCACCTCAGATGGGAGGGAAAGCTTGTTGTGGCCAAAGATAACAAAGTCAACAATGTTGGATCCCGCTCTTTTCTTCCTTCTTCCGCCTCCATTAAGCTCCTCCTCCTTACATCATCAGGCTGAGTTTTCAGGGATCCTAGCTAATGACATCCTTCAAAGAGTGGGAGCCCAGAATGGGAAACAGATGCCGTGGCACTGGGCATTGAGCTGCTAAGCGCAAGGGTGGTTGCTCAAAGCCACTATATGTTCAGCAGACAAAAGATGAGACTGGTAGCTCCCGTGAACGGAGAGGTCTCAGAAACCCTATGACTGCAATGTCCTTAAGAGCAGTGGGGTGATTTGGGATTTATATAAACTCAGGGTTTAAAATACATTGATAACACTACTTAAATAGACACAGGCTTACTGAACTAAATCTCCTTTCTTTGAGCTGATTTTGACTCACAGCGGCTCTCCCAGACACAGGAGAACGCCCCACTGGGTTTCAGAGTCTACAACTTTTTGCTGCGAACAGACAGTTACATCTTTCTCCCTTGGAGCTGCTGGTGGGTTTGAACAGCTAAGTGTCCCGTTAACAAACCAATGCCCAACTGACAACCACAATTCATAGGCACATACTTGTTTTTCCTAGTTTTGTCCACTGAGATGTCTAAGAAATTAAAAAAAATTTTTTTTAACCTTCAGCAATGGTCTAAATACATCAAGTATCTAAATCTAATTTTCTAAAAAAAATTTTTAACCTTCAGCAATGATCTAAATACATCAAGTATCTAAATCTAATTTTCGAAAAATTTCCACTAAAAGGAACCAGAATTGCATGTAGCAGGAATTTATTATCCTCCACCCCCACCCCCACCCTCACTGCCACCATAGAAATCAGGCATTGCTATATTTCTTGGCATTGCACTAAGAAAGAGATCAAGAATAGCTGGTGGCTTGGGGAGGTGTGCCTCAGAAGAATGAGGAATCATCCTGAAGGGGCTCCACTAGACAAGTGTGGAGGAAAATTGAGCAGCAAAATAAATGTTGGTCTAAGGGTGAGGTCTGACAGATAAACCCTCCAGGATGAGTAGTGGGAGTAGGGATGCCATGGAGGGAGGGGGATGATTGGGGAGGGGAAAGGGGAGAAAGGGGGACCCCTTAACAAGGGTGACTTTATAGCCGCCCCCTCCCCCCAAAGGGATCAAATAACAGAAATGTGAGTGAAGGGAGACAACGGACAGCATAAGGTATTAAATAATAATAACGATATATCATCAATCAAGGATTCACAAGGGTGGGAGGGGAAAGAAGAACGGGAAAAAAGAGGAGCATATACCAAGGGCTCAAGTAGAAAATGTTTTGGAAATGGCAACATATATACAAATATGTTTGATACAATTGATGTATGGAATGATTTAAGACCTGTAAGATCTCCCAATACAAAGATTACAAATAAATAAATATGAGGTCTCATTTCTGTTGCCTTGAGTAGCTAAGGTGGGGGAAACAGAAATATTTCACCCAAGTTGTCTCCCCCAAATATATGCTCAACTTAGTTCCTTGCTTCATATGGTAAATAACTACCCCCGGAGATCAATGAAAAGTAGGCTAGGTTATTCTCCTTAAGGTTTTCAGTCACCTTTCCCACTCTAAGTTGGACCCACCCACTTCTGATAAGAATAGTAGTCGTCTGTTACCTTGTAGGAGAGTCCAGGGAGGTCAAGCCCACTCAAGGATGGCCAAGATTAGGCCTCCAACATGAACCTAGGGCCCACCCTTCTTGTCACATGTATATGCTTATTCCCTCCCCTCCCTATTATGTGTGCACTCCTAGTACATCCCTTTTCTGGTATGCTTATGCCCATTGACTATTGACTATTGTACAATACCTTTCTGTGATGTATGGCTTTACATGCAGTTAGGGGGCATGTATGCCCCTAAAGACATATAACCCTTGATTAGCAATAAATCTCTCTCTCTCATGCAATTCCCACCTTCCACATCCTCACATGTATCACCAAACAGGGCTGAGGTGAGCATGCTACCATGAAATGTGTCTGACTTCTTTATTTTGCTCTTTCTCTCCCATCTCTCCCGTTTCTCTATGACCTTTACTATAATCTTTACTTATTACCGCTGAGCAATTGCACCTACTGGAACCGTGATGATTTGTTCGGGGCTGGCACTAAGGTATGATAGAAATTGCTCAAAGGAGACAGAGCACACCTCTTCACCTCACTTGTTAGGTTGGCTATTCAGCCGCTTCACTGTAAAGGGAGCACAGGCAGGCTCCGGCCACCACAACCAGAAGACTGGGCTCTAGAACAAATGATGCTGTGGAGTGAAATAAATCCCAGACAGTCAGCAAGGGCAATAGTGGACTAAAATTCTGAGCGTAAAGGAGAAACCCATGCTTGTAAGAAAATTAGCTAATGAGTAATTAAAAGACAATCTCCACTTTGTAGTAGAATGCCACCTGTTCTATAAATAGTGATAGGATTAGAAAAATCACTATTTGGCTATTTTGCATAATATTTTACTCAGGCAAGCATAATCAAAGATGTTAAACTCGATGGGCAACAGTATGGATGAGGGCAGGTAGAATCTTTACGAGGTCTCTGGGCATCTGGCTCATTAAGTGGAGAAACTTGAAAGAGACCCTTATAAATCATTTCATTGGGGACTCGGACAACTCTTCTCACAATCCGTACATCCATCCATTTCGTCAAGCACATTTGTACATTTGTTTGGGCCAAGTCCAGGGCCAGGCACCCTCTGTTTCAGCCTCTTAAGAATATGGATGGTCTGCTGAATTTCAATGCACCTGCCTTCAGCACTCCCCGGAACTTACCTCACCTCCGGAACAAACTTCCCTAGTATTGTTTCCCAGGGACAAGATGACCCCCACCTGGGTGGGACACTGTCTTGCTCTCCCAAAACTGCTTCCTAGCAACCACAGCACTGAAAACAATCCACCTGCCTTCAACTCAAATCATATATATATCCCCCCATCCCAGCACCAGGTGCGGCTTCCCCGGCCTAACTCTCAGGCCTCGGGACCACCCAGGAGCTCAAGATGCTTCTGTCTGCCTCTTTCTCTGCTGTCCCTTCCCTTCCCAAAACTCCTTCGCTATCTCCAATAAAGGGTATATATGTGCTAACTGAGCTCTCTCTCTTTCCTGCAGCTCTTTCTGAACATCTCAGGTATCATCATCATTCTCAAAACATTTGTTTTCTACTTGAGACCTTGATATCAGCTCCTCATTTTCCTCTCCCCCACCCCATGAATCCTTGATAATCTATAAATTATTATTATTTTGTCATGTCTTACACTGTCCAACATCTCTCTTCACCCACTTTTCTGTTGTCTGTCCCCCAGGGAGAGGGTTATATGTAGATCCTTATAATCAGTTCCCCCTTTCTATCCCACCTTCCCTCCACCACCCTGGTATCTCCCTCTCACCACTAGTCCTGAAGGGTCCATCTGTCATGAATTCCATTTCCTATCTATACAGTGTAAATACTCTGGTCTACCCAGATTTGTAAGGTAGAATTGGGATCATGATAGTGGAGGTGAGGAAGTATTTATGGACTAGAGGGAAGTTATATGTTTCATCGTTGCTACACCTCATCCTGACTGGTTCATCTCCTCCCCACAATCCTTCTGTAAGAGGATGTCCAGTTACCTACAGATGGGATTTGGGTCCCCACTCCACTCCCCACTCATTCATAATGATATGAGCTTCTGTCCATTGATACCTTATGGTCGCACAGACTGTTGCGATTCTTTTTTTTTTTTTTTTTTTTGCCGGGGGCTACATGGCTTTATTGTCAGAGCAAGCCAGGGCCTTCAAAGGTTTTAGGAGTTGGCATTCGGTCCCTTCTTCTTGCCAAAGGTGGGCACCACGTTGACGAAACGCCGATTGTACTGCGTCCAACGCTTGGCTCAGCCCGTCTTCTTCTTCTTCTTCTCCTGCTTAGCCATCTTGGGAGTCTGGCCTCTCACTTTCCCAGCACGAGCCAGGGAACCGTGGACTTTGCCTCCGAGCATGCGACCAGTTACTTCTAGGGCAGCCAGGGTCTCCAGCCCACACTGGTTCAGGAGAGCCTCATCCTCCAGAAGGGAGCCTTGCAGAAGCACAACCTGGTCTTCGGGGGCGATGTCCTCCAGCGAGGTGACATGGGTCTTGATCTGGGCGACCGTCTCCTGGCCGGTCACCTTGAGTGTGTGTAAGTCCTGGGCTCGAACAAAGAGCTGCATCATGGCAGCTAAGAGGGAGCGCCTGCTCCGGCTACGGCAAAGATGGAGCAGAGAAAGAGCCTGTTGTGATTCTTTTATGTGGAATTTTTTGCTTCTCATGGCCACTTATTTATCTTCAAGCCTTACCCCAGATGCTTTATCATTTGATAACCAGGCACCATCAGCTTTCTTCACCACATTTGCTTATGCACCTGCTTTGTCTTCAGCGATCAGAAAGACACCCTTTCAACCACGTTTTCCATTAGCATCATCAACACCAAACTGTTGTGTTATGTTTTTGATAAGACACACTTGGAAGAGTACAATATTATTTATGTAGTTGCAGTTCAGTCTACTTGCTATGGCTTTCCCATCCATAGCCTTTGTAATTCCCGTCCAGTCCATTTTCTAGCCACTGTTTACATTTTTCTTTCTCTCTCCCCAAATAGCTTTTGCTCTTTTCAGATAGGATTAGGAAGAAGCCAGACCATTGCAGTGAACTCAATTCTGACTTATAATGACCCTGTAAGACAGAGGAGGACTGCCCCATAGGGTTTCTAAACTTGAAAATCTATAAAGAGACAGACTTCCAGTTTCGTCTCTATGTGAGTGGCTGTTGCGTCCTAAGTGCTGATCTCTGGGTTCACCGGCACCTAAGTTCTGCCATTTTCTGTGCGGCCCTATAAGTTTTAACAAATCTAAAGACAATTGATTTGGTTTGGAATTTGGAATATCTCTATCCTGCTTCCAAAAGTTATCTACTATGGATTTCATTTATTTACTTAAATGAAGATTGTGTTAGTCTAGGTAAACTAGAGAAACAAATACATAGACATGCATATGGATATAAGGGTACAGTTTATATACAAGAGGAACAGGACATTAAGAAAGCATCCCAATGCAGTCCAGTTCAAAGTCACAAATCCGATATTAGCCCATATGCCGGATACTGGTCTGTACCGTCTCCTCTCGACTCACGAAGTCAGTGGGTGCAGAGTCCCGGCGCTGACAGGCTCACTTCCAGGGCTCATGGTTCATCAACAGCATCCAGTGGTGGTAGAAGCAACTCACTGCTGGCAGAGGTCTCCATGTGGCTTCTCCAGCTTCAGGTCTGGTTCCATCAGGTAAGGTCGTGTGGCTTCTCCTCCGGCTCGTGCAGCTCCTCAGACGCTGCCATCTTGTCTTGTCCATAGTCTGTTGTCTCTGAAACTAATTCCCAACAACTGGGGAGATAGTTCCTCATCTCCATCAGGGAAATATCGTGAGATTTCCCAGAAGTCTTAGGAGGGGCTGAGCCCCAGAGGCATAGTGGTTGAGTGCGGGATTGTGGCCCACTGACTTGGCGGTTCAAATCCAGCAGCAGCTCTCCAGGAGTGAGGCTGGGCCTCCCACTCCCACCAGAGGGCAGTGATGCACCTCCCCCACCAAAAAACAAGTCTTAGGAGAAAGCCATGCCCACACGGAGGCCTCACTGGCTACTCAATGGCTATCTCCAGATTAACAGGCTAGACTCCACCCCTACATCTCAATTATGAAATTAACATAAGCACATGACCACCACAAAGATGTCTTTTTACACTTCATTAAGTTTTTCTCAAAGATGAGGGTCCTAAAAAATCCTAATTGGTGGTTCTCAACCCTCCTAATGCCGTGAACCCTTCAATACCATTCCTCATGTTATGGTGACACCCCCCCACACACACCCAACCATAAAATTATTTTTGTTGCTACTTAATAACTGTAATTTTGCTACTGTTATGAATCGGGTGACACCTGTGAAAGCATAGTTTGACCCCCATTGAAGTCACTAAGAACTGCTAGTCTTAACCATTGGAGACAATTCTTTCTCTGTCCTATTGGAGGAAAGGTAGCTTGGTTTGGTGATGTTTAGAAGAGAAAAATATTCTCATACACCATTTATGAAGACTGTACACTGGTAGATCTTTTTGACGATATAATAGGGTGAATTAAAATTGTAAACCTACATAATCATGTTCTTCTTCTTATTTCAGGCTTTCAAAACGTATATAGACAGTTTTTAATTATCAATCAGAGAAAAGGAATAACAGGGATAAAAGCCACTAAAGTGCATGGATAGTTCATTTATACATGCTCTTTTGACCCTCTGATCCATTACAAGTTTTGTTAGATCGGCTAAGGAACACTGGACTCAGCATTAATCTATGACTTTACTCTGCTTCTAAGTCACTCTTAGCTGACAAGGTAGTGACTAGGGGAATGGCTAATCAGCTACACTAAGAAAGAGTAGAGCCAAAATGTTTTTCTATCCCGAAACAGAACAAATCAGCCACTGAATAATTAAGGTTTGCTTATGTAGTAGATGTAAATTACACCTAACAAATCCCTTCTGCTCAATGCCTTCATTATATCAAGCAGAATGAATAGCACAGTCAATCTTCTCACAAATGTTTCACCACAAGAGTGTATGTTCAAGTTTCAATGGGAATTCTAAATGAATTAAATGGTCTAAACACAGACGAGAGGAACAAAGTCATTAAAAATATGCTATGTAGTTGGCCCAGATTGAAATAGAATGTCTCTTCAGGGACTCCCTGTATGGGATCGTTAGCTCTATAAAGAAATGACGGCGAATCCAGTAAATTAACTCCATCCCCAGAAAGAATTTTACAGTCAGATAAGCATGCCTAAAGGACAACTTAAATAGAAGTAAGTCAGAGCTTTTGACTTCTCAGTCAAAAGCCACAATTTTCTTAATATGCAAAACTGCCTAATGAATCATTTCAGCTAGTCTTCCCCACTTCTAATCCCCCAGCACATGGGTTTTCTTCTTCTTTACAGGTAGGCACAATTCTCCTGGTATACTCCCTAAAATGTTTACCCTAAATATGGTCTCTGCGCGTGCGCGCGTGTGTGTGTGTGTGTGTGTGTGAGAGTGTGTTTCTCAGGGAGCAGTGACAAAAGCAGTAACAAAACAAAGCTGAGAAAGCAAAGTTTCCTTACCTTTTCAAATTTATTTCTAGTGTAAAATCCTTGTTTACCCAAGATTCCAAAAGTTCTATGGCAAGACATCAGCTTTAATGCTACTTTTTAAATCTAAATTCATGTATTTCATATTTACGTGAAATAATCAATTAGATAAGGTTTACAAATGTTATAGATCAAATCCTTTTTTTCTCCTTAAGCTACTAATATACTTCAGTTTATTGTGTTAATGATTCTTATTAAACAGCACATGCAAATTTAAAGTAACATATTTTCTGAATGAACTAAATTATGTTGTTAATGAGCAGCCGATTTACTGACAATAGCATAACAATGAGAATGATTTATAGATTTTAGAGAGTTCGTTGACTCCTCATTAAATATAACAGTTTCCAATTTGACAGCTCAATTATTTCCTTTTTATTTTTTTGTTTTTTTGGGGGGGGACATCACTGCCTTCTGGTGGGAGTAGGAGGCCCGGCCTTGCTCCTGAGAGCTGCTGCTGGATTTGAACCACCAAGCCAGTGGGCCGCAGTCCCGCACTCAACCACTACGCCACTGGGGCTCAGCCCCTATTTCCTTTTAAAAGCATAGCGTTTTGTCATACTACACAAAATTTATTCTCTCTCCACTCCCTAGAAATTAGACACTGCTATATTGTCTTTTTCTTCCCCTAAGAGACTCAGCGCAAAAATCCTACAAGTATTTAGTGAACGTTAACCTCTTGTCTTGACTAGTCAGTCAGTCGGTCAGGTGTCATTGAGTAAATCCCAAAGCATAGCAATCCTACGCAGAACAGAACAAAATTCTGCTTGGTCCTGCACCATCCACACAATTATTCCCATGTGTGAGCTCACTGGTGCAGCCACTGTGGCAATCTATCTTGTCATCTTGACCAAAGTTAAGGGAAATTTTGTATCGCTGTTTTGGAGTTCAAAAGTGACCCCAAATCTCCGATATAATTAAAGAAGAAAGAGTATTTTAACCTGAAACAGGAAAAGACTATGCAAAGACACCATCCAGATAAGAAAAACCACTAGCTCAAGATTCTGAAGACATCCAAGAGTTATCAGAGAATGAAAGGCTAAAATGGAAATTATCACAAAAGAATACTTGATGGCAGATTGATACAACACAATTCCAAGTGGAACTATAGAAATGGGAAGGGAACCATGATTCAGACACATACATTATACTAGAGAGAAAAGCTTACAATGGCCTTCCAGTGAAAGCAAGATAGACATGTACACAACTGCAGTTGACAGTCTCAATCAAGGATACAATCAGACAAGCACCTACAGGAGAATGCCCCTTTCTGGGTAGCTACAGAAGTGGTCATGCTTGTTATTTGGTACCATAGTGACCCTATGCATGATACAATAAAATACTGCCTGGTCCTGTGACATCCACACCAATCTGTCTCATTGAGGGCCATTCCCTCCATCACTACCCCTCTATTTTACCGAACATGCTGCTCTCCTCAAGAGACTGGTCTTTCCCGAGAACATATCTAACGCATGTAAGACAAAGTGTCACCATTCTTTCCTCGAAAGACAAGCATTTCTTCCAAGACAGATCATTTTGTCCTTTTAGTAGTCCCTGGTACTTTCAATATTCTTCTCCAGCACCATGATTGAGATACATTGATTCTTCTTTGAGCTTCCTTATTTAATGTGAAACTTTCACATGCGTATGAGGCAAATGAAAATACCAATGGCTTGAGTCAGGTAAGCCTTCGTTCACAAAGTAACTTCTGTGTTTTTCAATACTCTAAAGAGGTTTTGTGCAGCCAATTACACAAATGCAACATCTCTTTTAATCCATTGACTACAGTTTCCATGAGCACTGATTGTGCATCAAAGCAAGATGAAATCCTTGACAACTTCAATCTTTTCTCCATTTATTAAGAGGTTACCTATTGGCCCAGTTGTGGGAACTTTTGCTTTCTTTACACTGAGTTGTAATCCATACTGAAGGTTGAAATTCTTGATCACCTTCAGCAAGTGCTTCAATTCCTCCTTTCAACAAAGAAGATTGTATCTTCTGCATATTGCAGATTGTTAACAAGACTTTCTCCAATACTGATACCACATTCTTCATATATGTCAGTTTCCTGATGATTTTCTCAGTGTACCCTACTCCAGGTACCAATTATTTAAGACAGGGACTCTAGAGAAACAAAACCAGGACACTAATAATTTTACTTGTGTATATATTTATATAGATAGATAACATATGAAATAAATAGTTGATTAATCTATAAAGCAGTACAAATGACTCAGTGCAATTCACTTCTGTGAGACAGCTAATACACTGGCAGATCTTCAAGTCTTGAAGACCACCAGGTAGTCCTCTGTAGAGTAATTCAGACTATCAGGCCATAGGCAGCAAAGAGCAAGAAAGGTCACCAATAGTCAGTCATATGACAGAGTCTGACAGTCCCCAGCTCAAAAGGTATATATATAACATGGCCAATCAGGTCTTTGAATACCTCAGATTACAGTGTCACCGTCCATGGGTTAGGTGTCCCACAGGCAGTATAGCTTGCAAACTGAGGCACAGAACCAACAATGCAGCCACACACTGGTCCAATCATCAAAGAGCAAGAGACAAAAAAGGTGAAACTCAATGAGCCATTTATCTCTCTGCACTTCAACCTTCACACCACCATTTCTGATTTTAAACCACGAAGTACTTCCCTGATCTTTTCACACAGCTACCTCGTGATCCATGTACAAGTTTCACATAAACAAAAGGAAGTTTGCTGGAATTCCCATTCTTCTCCAGGTTATCCACAGTTTGTTATGATCCACACAGTCAGCTGCCTTGGCACAGTCAATAAAACACAGTATACATCTTTCTGGTACTTTCTGTTTTGAGCCAAGATCCGTCTGATATCATCAATGATATTACTTGTTCCATGTTCTCTTCTTAACCACTGGCAACTCCCTGTTGCAATTTTTGGATGAGCTTCAGCAAAATTTTACTGGCATGTGATATCAGTGATATTATACTATAGCTTAAGCATTCTGTTGGGATGGGTACATATATGGATCTTTTTCCAGTCAGCTGGACAAGCAACTATGTTCCGAATTTAAATAAGTGAGTGCTTTCAGTGCTTCTTCAACTTTCTGAAACATTTCAGTGGGTAGTCCATCAATTCCTGGAGCCTTGTTTTTGGCTAATACGTTCAGTACTGTTTGAATGTCTTCCTTCAGCACCACTGGTTTTTGCTTACATGCTACCCCCTGAAATAGTGGGCTTAACTGTTGACTAGTTCTTTTTCATACAGTGACTCTGTGTACTCTTTCCATCTTATCTTGATGCTTCCTACATCATTCAGCATTTTGCCTACAGAAGCTTTCCGAATTAATCTGTGCTGACAAGAGTACAACATCGTACTACATGCTCAATATATGGAAAATGGAGTACAATATTTTTCTCATAGAATCTTTCAAGATTGCACTCAAGCTTTGAATTTTTTCTTGAGTTCTTTCAGTTTAAGGTATTCTGAGCATGTTCCTTTTGGGTTTTCTCATTCTAGGTCTTTGCACATTTCATTATAATATTAAGCTTTGTCTTCTCAAGCTGCTTTTTAAAGGTGTCTGCTGAGTTCTTTCGTTTCATCATTTCTTCAATTTGCTTTTGCTGATCAATGATTGAGAGCAAGTTTCAGAGTTTCTTCTGGCATCCTCTTAGATCTTTTCTTTCTTTCCTTGCTTTTTAATGACCCTTTTCTTTTTTCATGCATGATGCCCTTGATGTCATCCCAGGGCTCATCACATCTTCTGTTACTGGTGTTTAAGGGAAATCTGTTCTTGAGGCATTCTCAAAGTTGAAGTGGGAAAGAATCGAGGCTGTATTTTGGCTCTCACACACTGCCTTTAATTTTTTTCACCTGTATTCTGAACTGACATATGAGCAATTGAGGGCCAGTTCCGTAGACCGTCTGTGGCCTGGTCTAGCTGCTGATAATGAGCTTCTCCATCTTCTCTTCTGACAGCTCTAGTCAATTTGGTTTCTGGGCATCCTATCTGGGGAAGTCAGTCACCATTGGTGTTGTATTTGTGATGAAGAAGGCTGTTCTTCTTGTAGTATTCTATCCTGTGATCTCCAGCTCATTTCAATCACCAAGTCCATGTTTCCCACTACTGTGCCTTCCTCTTTGTTGCCAGAATTTGCATTCTGATAAAAAAATAACTATCAATGCATCTTGATAGCAGGATTAGCCAATGTCCAACTGAAGCTATGTGTAGAATTTGTCCATTTATGTGTCACTAACTTTTGTGGTTGGTGCATAAATTTGAATAACAGTGGTATGCATTGGATTTCCTTGAAGGTGGATATAATCCCATGACGGACAACATTATACTTCATGCTTGATTTTTCAATGTCCTTTTTTGACAATGAATGTCATTTCTTTTGATTGTGTTATTATTGGTATGGTAAACCATATGATTTTCTGATTCAAAATGACCAATTCCAGTCCATTTCAGCTCACGAATGCCTAGGATTGTCGATCTTTCATTTCATTGCCGATCACTTCTAATTTTCCTAAATTTATACTTCACGCCATCCAATTCCAATTATTAGACCTGTGCAGCTATTTCACGTTACTCTGAGTCCTGACCCATTAGCAAATGAAGACCAGAAGTCTCCCCTCTCACTCTCATCACCATCATCGACTCTCCTCCAAGAAGTCAGCTTCTCATTTAGCATCCTTGGACCTGCAGAACCCATCCCCAGGCAGTTTCTCCACCAATCTTTCGATTCCTTTGTTGAAGTTTTCAGTCTCTGACAATGTTTCAGAGCTAAGAATAAGGTTTTCAGGAGCTTCTTCCTCTCAGTGAGGACAAAGTTCTTCAGTGCTCTTGGTCTAGAAACTCTGCTGAAACCTGTTGACCTTGAGTGACCCTGTGGGCATTGGAAAAAGCAGTGACAGGGCTTCCCACCTCACGGCAACACAAAAGCCATCACAATGTGGCCAACTGACAAGACAGTTTGGCAGAAGCTGAAGTGAAGCCTCTGTAAATGGGTAAATTAGCAAAGGTTATCCTGCTATCTCAAGTAGAGCAAAACCTATCCTGGGAATTCATGACCCAGTAAAGGGAATTACCTTGTATTCATGTCACCTTCTGTCATGACAGTCAGCTATTGTTGGAATTGTTCTAAAGAACCACTGTAATCATGTCCTTTATAAAGATATCTCCACAACTGTCAACCTTAGGATTGACATAATGGCCTGGGTTCCCACATCTGGTCTCCTTTGGCTGCCCCAAGGAAAGGGAGAATCCAACCTCACATCTGCTCAATTCCCACAAGGCAGAGGATAGACATGCTGAGAAAACATCTGAACTCCTTTGATTACATACTGGAGAAAAACAGTCTCATTATGAATCCTGCCAAGACCAATCACCAGTGTCAGGGAGCAGACCAGCTTCCCTTCTTCACCTTTTTCCCACAGCCACCCTTCCCCGCAGAACACGCCATTTTGCTGGGTTCAACGATCTACTGCAACGGGCACACAAATTCACAGATAACACTGCAAACATGGGAGACTTGTAAGCAGCGTTTGTTATTGTTAGGTGTCCTTGGGTTATTTCTGCCTCACAGCGACCTCAGGTTCAACAAAAGGAAAACAGCACCCAGCCCTGCACGGAGCTGACAATTGCTCTTTTGTGTGGTGTGAGTCCACTGTTGCAGTCACAGTGTCACGTCACCTCGTCATCTCATGGAGGGCCTGCCTCTTTTTATGCTGCCCCTCCTCTTTGCCAAGCATGATGATGTCCTTGTTCAGGGACTGATCTCTTCTGATAACAGAGCCAAACTACCTGAGAAGGGAGTCTCCACACCAGAAGCATCCTAATACTTCTTCCAAGACAAATCTGTTTTTCATTGGGGAAGTTAACAGGATAGAACCAGAAAAGAATAGGGATGTAGTTGTTTGCAACAGCAGTGCCTCTTCTCATTCAGTCGCCAAATCTTTTTTTCTGGTACTCAGCCTCTCTAGCACGATCTCAGGACTGCTCCTCTCCTCTGTCTTTGTGCAGTCTCTCGCTCTCACTCTCTCTTTCCTGTCTCCACCAATTCAAGCAGGGATCTTGTACATGGTCCCACAGGAAATTCTTCTGTCTTGATGTTCATGTGGTTCTTCCAGTGCCTACAACCCTGATATCTCTCTTATATCCCTCCATCAATGTCTCACATGCCTTATTTTCAAGGTCCTACCCAACAATTTGGTAGGCATTACAGTGAAGAGACCTGAACTTTTCTTAAAGCTGATTCACTTCACCAAAAGAACTATAGTTTTACCACAGACAAAGCTGTGCTTACTGGTGAGTGGAGTGAAGGTGCTGGGAGAACATGAGAACTACATATTTTCATATCAACTTGATACATAAAAGTGTAGGTGTGGAGTCAGGTGTGCCTATCAGGTCACAGCATGGTGGTGACTCCTTGTGGGCCTTATCACAAGCAGGGCTCTGGGAATGTTCCCCTCTCTCTCTGCCTTCACCTTCTTGGTGACTAGTCATGAGGCCACTTCCATTGGATCCAGACAACTCTGCACTCACCGGCCTGGGATATCCCTACATTCTGCAACATTGCATGTGGTTGTGTGAGTCTGAAGAGGGGTTTATGAACTAGTATCGGGCTTATGGACTTGATCTGGACTGGGCTGGGGTGTCTTCTTGATGTATACTTACTTCTTAATACAATGCTCTCTCGGACACATCTATGAGTGTCACTGGGTTTGTTTCTCTAGTAGTGAACCCAGCCTAACACAGAGAGGTGAGAAAGGTCTGGAAAGTGTAGGAGAGATCAGAGAAAAGAGCACCACAGACATGTGCAAAGACATTAGCATCTTAGCTCGTTCATCACCTGGTGAGGCACCCAAACTCTTCTTCTGCTGATAGGCTGATTAAGGCTGGTGAGTGGATTCTTTGCTTATTTTGTCAAAACTCATTTGTCATGTCTTTAGTAACTCCAAACAAGAAAAAACATAAATAATTCCCGTTACTGGTTTTTTCATCAATTCTTCTACCTTGGAGGTCCAATGAGCAGAAGCAAAGACAGCTGTGGATTTCAATAAATAGTTGTTTAAAATCACTTCTATTATCCCGCTGACACCATTTAACTTAGAATTTCTGTTAAGAGTTGTGGTAAATATGTTCCCATGCCTAAGAATTGTTGGAGAACAAATGCAGATTAGATGTGTGACCCTGATCATTTCATTTTTTCTTGGAGGGGGGTAACTTTTCCCATACTAGAAATGATTAAAAAGTTAATCTCTGAGTTGTTGGCAATTTCTACTTCTTGAAAGTTTGAATTACATTCTATTCACTTTCAAAGAGTAATTTTTATAGTGAGGTAGTTTAATTTACTTACTTAAAGGCTAGCAAATTAAGTCTGTTTTAAATGAAAAACATCTTTATAACTGTCCATAAAGGCAATGCAAAAGCATTCTAAAATCATTACCAATGCTACTTAGTTTAACTCTCTTAGTCGCTCTCTCGTTTTAAGACAAAACACTAGTTTACTTGGGAAGGAAAAAAGTTTTTCTGTGTGTTTTTCTGTGTATATGGGTTTTTTGCTTATTTGTTTCTTTTTTTCTGTAGACTTTGAGTTTTATATTTCTTTCCTATAGAGATTTAAACAAAGATTTGACTTAGTTTTGAAAGAATGATAAAAAACATGATACTTATAAGGTATTTAATGTGGGCCTATGTAGAGAATTTTCAATCTTTTGCTATATATTATTTATATGCTACCAAGTCTGAAAGCAAAGAACTTCACTGTTCATTCCCTCTTACAAAGCAAACACCGTAACTGAAACCTATCATCTGCCAGCCAGTGAGTACAGGCGAGAGTGGCGGCAAGAATTGGCTCTCCTGGGGCTTCAAGGTACATTTATATATTTACAAATATAAAAATATTTGTAAAACCAGGTGGTGTTAAGTATTATGAAGAAAATGAAAGCAGAGAAAGAGAACAGCAAGAGACTGCTATTATATTTTCCTTAATTTGCTCACGATCTTTCCTGTTGTGTCTTATAATTTCATTTTGAAGATCAACATAATTTAAGGATGATGTAAGAATTTTCTGCTTCCAAGTCCTTCAACTAGGCTACGGTATCTAATATCTAGCACACATCTGATAAAGACTATTCATATTTCATGTGATGATGAAATACATATCTAAGTACACTGTTATTGGCAATGTGTGTTATGACCTATGAGGATAAACAAATATGTTTTATTTTTTAGATAGTGAGAGTCCTTTACTTATAAGCAAAGTACATTTCTAAAGTTTCAAAATACATTTCAAATGTCTAAAAACATTTAATGAACAATATTAGGTATATTTATTCAACTAATATAATTTAGCTGAAATGCAAAGTTTGAGAGAGTAGGAATTAATATTTTTCTAATTAAAACATTAAATAAATGGAAAACCTGAACACATTTTCTTTTTCTTAAAGGCTAATGCTGAAGAGAATCAGGTTCATTCATTAGAGGAAAGTGACTGACAATCCATTTGTCAGGGCATTGAAGAGACTTACAGGGCATTTTCAAGGACTCTCAAGATTCCTGGAATTGATTATTTCTTGCATCTAATTACATTTTAAAGTTATAATTTTCCCTTATTTATAAGAAATCATATCATTAGTACCACTTATGTAAGTCATGATTAGAGTTGATTTTGCCCCCTCTCACAAATTAAGACGAGAACAGGAAACAGATGAACTTTATTTTCTTAGAGTTGGAACATAATCAAAGATACAGAGGAAAGGGATGGGGGTTACTTTTAAGAATCTGAACACCTTTTTCCCTCTTTATTTGAAATAGCAAAATGATGAAAATATATTCATCGTCTAATCGTAATATAGTAGTAACAAAATTTAACCTTAGAATGTGTTGCTGCCACCTAAAGCATACTTTTTAAAGATTACTTAATGCAGTAGGAAGAAAATGAAATATGCTCACTCAAAGCAAAAACAAAAAAACTGGTGACAAATGTACAAATTTTCTATAATTATTAAACAAAAGCACTGAAAGTGTGTCTGGGTGCTAAAATTAATAATATTGTTCACTTTCTTCTTTACACTTAAATTCATTTATATAAAATCTGCATTCTGAATTTATAATGTTAAAGGTATTTTTCCGATATGAATTTCTTAGAAAAAGCAAATAAGGAAAAGCAGGTTGAAGCATACTGTTTGAAGCATGCTTTAAAGGTTTTATGTAGGAAATACATTCTTTAAACATACTGTCTTAAAACTACTTTAGTGACTGTATGTGGGACATAATATTACTAACAAAGCAAAACTGTTTCTGTCCTTCCCTAAAGGAGGAAATGAGTTGTTATTAAAGATACTATGTAACAGAACCTCAACATAAATCCCTTTATCAGGACTGTTGTAAGCTGTTCCTATATTAAATTCCCTCTTTTAAGCTATCCCCAGTCTCTTGGTAGCATAGTGGTTATACTTTGGTCTGCTAACTGAAAGGTCAGTAGTTCAAAACCATCATCCACTCCTGGGGAGAAAGAAGGGCTTTCTACTCCCACAAAATGTCAGTCTCAGAAATTCCCAGAAGCCATTCTGCCTTCTCCTATTATAGGTCATTAGGAGTTGGCATCAACTTGATGAAAGTGAGTCTAATTTGTTTGTTTCAATTTATTGAGCTACATGAGATCCCTGGTGATACATGCAATAATGAATCAATTGGCTGCTAACTGAAAAATCAGTGGCTCAAACCTCCAGCACAAGAATCATGGGGATCTGTTTATTCAAAGATTGATGGTCTCAGGAAGGCTGCGGGGTGATTGCAGTCTGTCCTCTAGGAAAACTGTGAGTTGACTTGATAGCAACAGGTGTGGTTTCTTTTTCTTCTCTTGAGACTCGAGTGTCATCAATTGTTAGGTGTGTGGCTTCTAAATCCAAAAGTTCAAATCCACCAACAACTCAAGTTGCTTCTTCCAGTTGTTCTTTCTCCCATATGGTTGCCAAGAGTTGGAACTGACTTGATGGCATTGAGTTTGGTTTATTGAGCTACTTGGTGCGGGTCCTGTTTTCTTGCGTGAATCCTAATAGAGCTACTTTTCCTCCCCAAATAACAAAATCCAGGTGTGCACACATCTTATATATTTTATATTAAGCGTTTTTCTGTCTCTTTCTTCTTATGTACCTAAAGATGGTATGCTCATTCTTTTATACACTGTATCTCCCTCTCATCCCCTATTAGCTATATTCAAGTAGTATGTTAAACAGGGTTCTCTAGAGAAACAAACCCAGGACACTTTTAATTTTATATATATTTAGATAGGTAACATTAGATATAAGCAACTAATTAATCTACAGAGCAGCAAAATGGCTCAGTGCAACTCATTTCTGTAAGACAGCTAATACATTGGCAGTGTTTCAAGTCTTGAGGCCACTGGGTGCAAGTCAAGAAAGCAGACAGCTGAGTCCTCTGTAGAGCAATTCAGGCTATCTGACCACAGGCAGCAAATAGCAAGGCAGGACACCAACAGTCAACCAGATGACAGGGTCCGACAGTTTCCAGCTCAAGTGACGTATATTCCAGTAGCATGGTGAAGCAGGTCTTGAAGGAACCTCAAATTACAACAACCTAGTCCCTGGATTGGGTGTCCCACAGGTAGTGTAGTTTGCAAATTGAGGCAGAGAACAAACTAAGGCAGCTGCATCCTGGTCTGATCATCAAAGGGCATGAGACAAGAAAGGTGAGGCTTGCTGAACCATTTATCTTGCTGCTCTTCAATTAATCCCATGTGTTCATTGGGCAGTTTAGCACAATAAACCTCGCTATCACAAGTAGCAATCCAATAACTTTGAGCCACCAGTGAAGTCTGCACAGAGAGCAGCAGGAGGATGAGTCTGTCTTAGGAAGAAGATGACTAGGGAAGGGTTCATTTTGAAGCTTTCAGAAATTCTAAATAGAAGCATTCTGTTCCAGAATCTGTTCCAGGATGCAGAATGTATTCTCCCATACACAGAAGCTCTGGACCATCTAATCTAAGGTCTATATTTCCTCTGGGCAGCAGGCATTGTGCCGACGCTTTGATCTTCATGAATCTTTCCATATTGCAGGAATCATAGGCTCATTGTCATACATTTCCTTACATTTTAGAGTCTCTGAGACTTAAGATACAGAAAACACTGTGGTTTATTGGGTGTTTTTTCCTTCAACTCACGTGGGTGGCTTTTAAAAAAATGTCAAAGACTCAATAGATTGCTTTGTCCAAAACATTGCAATAGAGGAATAGTTTCCCTTAAAATTCTTTCTCTTATTATCTTTCTAAATTGAATACAAAGGAAATACAAAATTAAAAATTAGTTACAGCAAATGATAAAAGTATTAAAAGCACCGCCCTTCATTCTGTCCCACACATAAAGAGAACCAAATGTCCCCGTTGTTGATGAGCGTACGAGAGAGGAGATTCAAATTCCCTCTTGTGTCTAAGAAAGTGCTGCCTCAACACAATCTATCACCCCGGAGGGCTCTGCTGGTCAAACGTCAACAATTGCATTCCTATTAAAGTCTAACAGAACCAGAGAGAAACATTTCTAGAACTCAAATGAAAAAGGAGGCATGCTTAGAGACGCCCTCTTTGAACTAACTGGCACAATAGTGGCCTTGTCTCAGTGGAAACAAGCAGGAGAATTGGGCCACTGCAACAAAATGTTTAGCTTCTGTAAAATGCAGATAGACAGCAGAAAGAGGGGGACTTGGAGACTTGCTATCTCAACAGTTACAAAGGGTTCCCTGAGGGTTTTTACTGTTTTACCATTTCCCTCAAGGATTTCCAAATGAAGACTGAATCAATAGTGTTCATAGCAAAATATTGTTTTCTGGGTCCATGGCTCACACTATGTGTGTGTGCATGCACGCACACACACACACACACACACACACACACACACACACCTCAAGGACCTAAATTGTGAAAACAAAACAAAATCCTGGGAGAAAATAAAGATTTGAGAATGCGGGACCCAACGTGATAGAACGTCAGAAAGGAACACAAAAGAATGAGAGCAGCAAAGAGCAAATTCAATAAATGAGAGCTTTTGTTCATCAAAATACCAAAAAGACATTGTATAGGCTGGGAAATTATTTTTTTTTTTGAAAACCAGGAGGAGCCTTGGTGGCACTGGCAGGTCAGTGCCAGGCTATTAAGCGCAAGATCTTTGGTAAGAGGAGGTTGTTCGCTCCTGTAGAGACTGGCAGTGTCAAGAGTGAAAGCCCACAATCCAATTACAGGGCACACGCAAGGATTGTGTCTAGTGACTCCCCTTGGCCCACTGACTAAGGATAGGACTATAAAAAAAAGAATACAGTTTTCAATTGAAAAAAATGAAAAGGAATACTCTTGCCCCCAAACAGTGCATTGGAATGTACTGCAGCTACAGTTAGGTAACAATGAACATCTTCACAATTGTTTTTCCTCTAAATCCGTTTTCAAATTGTTCTGTTTTTTTTACTACATTCTGCTAGCTTTTGGATTGAGGTTCTTCTGGGCTTTATTCTGTTGTAGTTGTTGGTTTTGTTTGTTTGCTTTTACTTGAATGATTTTCTTTAAATGAAACTTGGAAGAGGCAAATCTGTAGAGGCAGCAACTTCAAAAAAGGTTGGAGGGAAATGGGGAGCTAATAATAATGGATGCAAGAAAAAACATATTAATGGATACAAGAATGTAGAAAATGTTTTAAAATTGATTGGGGTGAGAAATGCACAACTCTCTTTAATATGCTTAAACACTGAGTTGTATGTTACATGAATTATATCTCAATAAACTGTTAAAAATTTTAAATGAAGAAAGTACTAGCACTTATAAACAGGAGGTGGGAGAAAGAAGGTGGGATGCATATAAAGGAATTTACACAAGCAATATTGCTGAAAATAAACTGACCAAAGGGCAAAACCTAATGAGAAGATTAAAATGTGGATGGAAGTCTATTGTACAATAAATTTATTATTTCCCCTGTACAATGTTTGCAACTACTCAGCTTTAATAGTGGTGAGATATAGTCCTTGGGATTAAGGTATCATTGTTTTTTAAAGTGAACATAAAACCTTAGGATCAACTTGATGGCGGTGAGTTTGGTCTGCTTTTTGGTTTGTTTTTCTGTTTTTTTCTCATTTGGCTAAGAAGGAATGGATCAGGACCCAATGGTGAGGCCCCAACCAGTTTAGTTCATTGTAGGCACATTGTCCTTAATGAAGTACTGGGACTACTCACTTGTCTATACCAGGAAACTTGGAAGACAGCTATATGACCAACTGACTGGACGAGATCCATATAGGTGCCCATTCCCAAGAAAAGTGACTCAACAGAATGCTCAACTACAAAATGATAACACTGATATCGCATGAAAGTAAAATCTTGCTTAACATCATCCAACAACGGTTATAGCGAACATAGACAGGGAACTGCCAGTGGTTCAGGCCGGATTCCAAAGAGGACATGGAATAGAGGATATCACTACTGATGTCAGAGGAACCCTGGATCAAAAGAGAGAATGCCAGAAAGATGTTTACTTGTGTGTATGTGTGTGTGTGTGTGTGTGTGTGTGTTTACTACGTAAAGGTATTTAACTGTGTGGACCAAAATAAACCATGGATGGCCTTGAAAAGAATTGGAGGCTGAGTCCTGATGGCATAGTGGTTGAGTGTAGGACTGCAGCCCACTATCTTGGCAGTTCAAATCCAGCAGCAGCTCTCCAGGAGCAAGGCTGGGCCTCCCACCAGAGGGTAGTGATGTCCGCCCCCCCCCCCCAAAAAAAAAGAAAAGAATTGGAATTCCAGAATACTTCATTGTGTTCATGAGGAACTTATATATGGATCCTGAGGCAGTTGGTGAGCAGAACAAAGTTTAAAATCAAGGAAGGTGTGTTATCAGGGTGGTATTCTCTCATCGTACTTGTTCAATCTAAGCAGGGGTAAGTGAATCATAGGAGAAGCTGGCTGATATGAAAAACTGGCATCAGGATCGAAGGAAAGCTCATTAACAACCCGCAATATGCAAGTAATACAACCATGCTTGTTGAGAGTGAAGAGGAATTGAAGGTCTTGCTGATGAAGATCAAAGCTGGTATGGCATATCCCTCAACAGAAAATGAGAAGTCTCCCAATAGAACCAGTAAACAACATGATGACAAATGGAGAAGCTATTGAATTCTGTCATAAGTTTCATTTTCATCGGATCTGCCATCACCACTCAGGAAGGCAGCAGTCAAGAAATCAAATGACATTGAACGAAGCTGCTTCCAAAGACCCTGGAAAGTGTTCAGAAGCACAGCGGCCACGTTGAGTACTAAGGGGCACTCACCCAAGTCGTGGTCTTTTCAATTTCCTTCAAAACAGGTGACAACTGGACAATGAATAATGGGCACCGAAGAAGAATCTATGGCTTTGAATCCTGGTGTTGGTCAAGAATATTAAATATACCATGGGCTGCCTTCAGCAATTCCCAAAACTTAACTCATACACAGAACCTCCCTGGTATTGTTTCCCAGGAAGAAGATGAACTCCACCTGGGCAGAACACAATCTTCCCTCTTTCTAGCACTGTTTTCTGACAACCACAGCAGTGAAAACTTTTCTTCCCCTTTACAAACCACCTGCTTTTAACTCAAATCCTGTTCCAGCATGAGCTGCAACTCCCCTAACCAACACTCTAGGCTGCTGGACCACCCAGAAGTGCAAGATGCCTCCGCTCCCCACCCTTACTCTCCCTTTCCTTCCCAAGAGGTCTTTCCCCCTAATTAAGCCACCTTTTGCTTCACATCTTTGTCTGAACGCTGCCTCAATTTACCTCTTACTATGTTTCCCAGGATGTCACCCTTGTCCATAGAGATCCCCCAAGGGAGTGTACCGAGAGAGAAAGTGTCTCCTGCCTCCCAGAATTCTCAGGAAATGGTCATGACACAGATGTCTAATTGGCTATCTCCAGATTCATAGACTTGACCAGATGAGGTGACTGGCACAGTACCTAACCAAAGTATGCTTGAGGAAAATGGTACATTATACTTTCCTCTCAGAAACACATGAAGAATACCAACATACTAAAAACTGAGACGTCCCACCATAAAGAGATCTATATACTTTTGCTCTTTTCTCAAGTGTGTTTAGTAAAGCGACTCTCTCCTCTTACAAAGTTTTCTTGCCGAACTCTGAGAAATGCAGATAGGCCCATCAGTGCCTGCGTGGGCTCCAAGCCCGTGGTCTGATTGCAGGAATTGAACGTGAGTCTGTTCCAGGGAAAGTAGGAATGTTTCCCTTTAGGTTAGCATCCACGGACCTGTCACTTTTCTATGCCGGCCCAAACCCTTAGCACCCTTAAGGAATAATAAATCTAGGAAGACATGAGTTCACAATTCCAACTATCATTCATGCCTGCACAATAGATATAACAACGTTAGCAGTAGTGTGTGGTGGGAAATTGTCCAGAGTTCTCTGCCGAGTCTTCACCCTTAGAAGGGTCAGGCCAAGTGGCCATCTGTCATTCCTCCAGTTTCCTTCAGAAAAGGTGAAAGACTCAGTATGTTGTAGAACCAGTTTCAGAACATTACTTCAGAGCTTTGTTACCAGGGTGCTGGGCGGGGGTGGAGGGGGGTGGGGAATCACCGAAGTGTCTAGCATAGCTCCCTGTTCAGTTCTTAGGCTCATGGGGTGGGACCTGAAAAAAATGGCAGTTGCTTCTAGCTTCCAACAGGTTTTCTCAGGGTGTGTTACACATAGTATTCTATTTCATGTTGCCAGCGCCTGAACAAACTCGAGGAGAAGGACCCTGATGTACTCAGGATATTTGTGTACTGACTCACTCCTCTTGAGTTACAAGATAACTAACTAGATATGAACAATAAACAACTCATCAGAAAATGGACATGAAACACCCTCTTTAAACAACATTATAAATATCTTTATGAGATCAAAAATATTTTAGTAGAGTTATCTAATTATGTTATAAGGAATGTCTAAAATATTTGCAATAGGGATCATCTTATTCCTAAAATAAGCGTGAAAGAGTACCGTAATGAAAGGTGACTATCCTAAACGCTTTCATCTTAAACTGAAAGAAATATCCATGAAAACTTCTATATGACATTGAACTATTGAAAAACCTTTTGAATATTAGAGTCCATATGTGGCAGTCATGTGCTTATGTTAATTTTATGATTGAATGTAGGGGTGGAGTCTAGCCTATTAATCTGGAGATAGCCATTGAGGCCTCTATGTGGGCATGGCTTTCACCTGAGAATCCTGGGAAATCTCACGATATTTCCCTCTTGAAGACTCCCAATTGTTGGGAGTTAGTCTCAGAGACGATTAATCACGGACAAGACAAGCTGGCAGCATTCGAGAAGCTGGAGGAGCCGGGAGAGAGACCACACAGCTGTGCCCAGACCTCTGAAGCTGGCACAGCCAGATGGAGACCTCTGCCAGTGATGAGTTGCTTCTGCTGTTGATGGACCCTGAGCCCTGGGGGCGAGGTGCCCTGCCAGCACCGGGATTCTGCACCCACTGATCTGTGACTTCGTAAGTCGGAAGAAGACTTTACAGACTGATTTCGGGCGTATGGGTTAATATCGGACTTATGATTTTGGACTGGACTGGGCTGGGATGCTTTCTCCATGTCCCATTCCTTTTGTATATAAACCCTTTCCTTATATCAATATGCGTGTCCTTGAATTTGTTCCTCTAGTCCACCCGGACTAACACACCATAGAGTTCAACCTGTATTTGATTATACACTAAGATTTATTGTGGAAAATATGGGTAGAGGGCTGAGCCCCTGTGCCATAGTGGTTGAGTGCGGGACTGCAGCCCACTAACTTGGCGGTTCAAATCCAGCAGCAGCTCTCCAGGAACAAGGCTGGGCCTCCCACTCCCACCAAAAGGCAGTGATGCCCCCCCAAAAAAATAAATAAAATAAAATATGGGTAGAAATGGCATGTTACCAGGAAGATATTATTAAAGAGCCTAAAATTATTACCAAGCACACAAAAGCAATAGAAAAATGTAGTGCATTGAGCATGATAGAACAGCATTTTAAAGCTAGAATTTCACACAAGACTTAATGATAAGGGAATTTTTATTGATTAATAAAAAGCTAAGTCAAGGAACATGTCTAATGCTATCAGAAAAATCAAATGGATGCTTTTCAATAACTGACTAATAGTGTACATGAAACTCAACCCATCAAAGAGGCACATTTTTTACAAAATATCTGCATTTTTCAAGTTTACAGAACAATTCTCTCTGCATATTAAATTCCACATTTACATATTTTCACTCATTTCCTAGAATGGTTGCTAGAGGCAAATTTCTGACTTATTTCTAACACTTTTGGTGAAGAAATATATTAAAAGCAAGATTTTATATTCATCAAATATCCATCTGTCTTCTACATTAGGTATTCAAATCTTTCCTAAACATGTACATCCTTTTGCTGAGTACATTCTTTAGATATTCAGTCTTAAAATTAGGACATGCATGCATTATCCATGGCTTGTACTGCCCATATGTATAGATATCACATTGTGCTGCTTTTATGGACCTGTGCAATGTTCTTATCATTTTATTTCATTATTTCCCCTTCATCGTATTCAGTCCCATTTAAAATATCCATTAAAAGATCTCCATAAAAGATATCCATTCAAACATATCTAATGAATGCCCTAAAGTACTTGAATTATACTCTGAAAAATAATATTTTGTGTGTTTAAAGGTATATAAATTACATTGTCTTATAGAATTCATCCTCTCATTCTAAGTGCTATTATTATTACAATATTAATGATTATCTACTTCTTATCACTGTTATATTTTATTGAATGTATACGATAACATTCTGATTATGCATTTCCTGAAGTGTGAATTTCCAAACTGCCTCCAACTTTTTCATACAAGTAACGCCACGATATATATGCAATCAAGTTTCCCCCACAGGTTCCAGATTCAAGTTCAGGTTCTGATGTAACACCTCTAATGGATCATTGAAAACTTACATTGAAAACTTACATTGTGTTTAAGTTTCAAACTGCTTTTAGATTAAGAGCAAAAGTCTAGTCTGTTGAACAATGCTTGTCTGGGGAGTTCCTGCCTTCTTTTTTTCCCCTCAGTTCCTCCTTAATTTTGAGAAGCTAGTTACATTTGTCCAAGCACAAAGATTGACAGGAAAATAGTCTTGGTGTTTCCATGGTAACAATAAGATTATCATTAGTATCCACAGGAAAGCCAAAAAAAGCCCAAAACTAATTAATATCAACTCATAATGACCCACTGGTCAGAGTTCAACTGCCTCTGTGGGGTTCCAAGGCTGTCATTCTTTCTATATATTTTTAGACTATGCTATTTTTTTTAAATTTTGGGGGCATCACTGCTCTCTGGTGATCGTGGGAACTACCCAGCGCTGCTTCTGAGAGCTGCTGCTGGATTTGAACCATCAAGCCCGCAGGCTGCAGTCCCGCACTCAACTTACGCTGCCAGGGCTCAGCCCGACTATGCTATTTTTTAATAAGTCATTTATTGCAGACTCTTACAACTCTTAGAACAATTCATACATCAATTGTGTCAAGCACATTTGTACATATGTAGCCATCATCATTTTCAAAACACTTTCTTTTTACTTGAGCCATTGGTATCGGCTCTTCTCCCCCTCCCCACCAGCCTCCCATGCTGGTGAACCTTTGCTAAATTGTAAATTATTATTATTTTCAAATCTTACACCATCCAATGTTTCCCTTTACCCACATTTCTGTTGTTCGTCGCCCTCTTGGGGAGGTACACGTCAATCTTTGTGACTGGTTCCTCCTTTCTCCCTGCGCTCCCCCCACCTTCTGCTTACTCTGATGGCATCACTATTCCATTATCGTTCCTGAGGGGGTTATCTGTCTTGAATTCCTAGTGTATAGAGCTCTTATCTTTACCAGTGCACATGCTCCAGTCTAGCCAGATTTGTAAGGTACAACTGGGGTCATGATAGTGAGGGAGGCGGAAGCATTCAAAAACTAGAGGAATGTTGTGTTTCATTGGTGCTATACTGTGACTTGGCTCATCCCTTCCTTGTGACCCTTCTTTGAGGGGATGTCCAATTGTTTAGAAATGGGCTTTGGGTTTCCATTTCGCTCCCTCCCTCTGCCCCCTGCATTTGATATTAGACCGCCATTCTTCATGGGAGTAGAAAGCCTCAAAGCCTCATCTCTCTCCTGAAATGCAGCTGGTAGTGGAGAACTACAGACCTTGCAATTAGCAATCCAGTGTGTAACCCACTACACCACCACTACCACCAGGGCTCCTGAGTCATTTCCAAAGAACTGTAAGACTCCTCCCTTTAGACTGGCCAATTAACACACCCAAACAACACTCACAGAACTGATCCGGCTGCGTGTGAGCAGGAGTCATAGGCATGATTCCTCATCCATGACCTTGGAAATTTGCTTTGGGTTGCACACTGTGACATCAAATCCTACCGAGCCTTCTGGGGCAATTATTCCAAACTTAACAGTCACCCTACTCAAAACACACAGCCATCACATCCATTCTGGCACATGGGCATTTTAAATAGACCTCCCCCTCCCCCCGGGTCATCTTTGGTGAAAATTTTATACCAATCTGCCAACAAGTCAGATGTGACTGTGAGGGTTAATAAGAAGAATAACAAAGTCTATGTAATTCATTGCACCATAGAGCTTGTGATAGGTTGGTTTATTGTGCCAATCTGGCCAATAGAGACAAGTGGGATTAATTGAAGTGTGGAGAGATAAATGGCCCAGTGAGCCTTTCCTTTCCTGACTTACTCTCTGATGATCGGACCAATATGCGACTGCCTTAGCCTCAACTTGGGAGCTACACTACTTGTGGGACACCTAACCCATGGTCCCACTCACTATAGTTTAAGGTTCCTTCAAGATCTGCTTCACTACATTGCACTTGTGAGTACATCACTTGACTGGGAACTGCTGAGCCCTGCCATCTGGCTGACAATTGGTGACCTGCCCTGCTGTTTGCTGCCTGACTGCCTATTTAACAGAAGACTCAGCTGTATGCTTCCTTCACTTGCACCCAACAATCCCAGTGAGTTGACGGACTGACAGCATATTAACTATGTCGTGGAAGTTAGAGAGTGGAACTGAGTCCTCTGTGCTGCCCTGTGGTATAATGAGCTGTCTATTTCATTGTGTTTCATCTCTGTATATCTACAGATGTATATAAAATCTTAAGTGTCCTTGTTTTATTTTTCTAGAGAACCTTAACACAGACTCAATGATGAAACTCAGAAACGTAGATAATGATCTTCTACAGAGCTGGCTATAGGCTTTTGTTGGTCAATAAAGAGGCAGTCCTGTGCTACAAAATCCAGTGGGAATACAAGTCACACAATGTATCTCTTCGGGGAGAAAAAAAATCTCTTTTAGAAAATATAATTATTATTTCTGAAGTTATATTATCACCCCAATGTGAAAAATCTCTTTCCTGTAATTAGTGGATTTAATCCACTAAAATATGTTATAATATTTGGAAGATTTTTTGATTTCTTATTCTTACATTTATGTCTTCCTTTTTTGAAAAATCATTTCATTGGGGGCTTATACATCGTTTCTCACAATACATAAATACATACATTGTGCCACGCTTCTTTGCATGCCTGCTGCTTTCATCATTCTCTGAATCTCCACCTTCCCACCCAAGCCTCTGACATCAGCCTCCCATCTCTTCCCCTCCATCCTTGCTCCCCACTACCCCACCAACCCTCAATACGCTATAAATTACTATTGTTTTGTCATAACTTACACTGCCTGATGTCTCCCCTCACCCTCTCCCCCCAGTGTCTGTCCCCCCAGTAGGAGGTTATGTGTAGATCCCCGAAGTTGGCTCCCCCTTACTACCCCACTTTTCCTCCACCCATCCAGTAACTCCACTCTCACCACTGGCCCCAAAGAATTCATCCACCCCAGGTTCCCTGTATTTCCAGTTCTCATCTCTGCCAGTATACCTCCTCCTGTCCAACTGGATTTGTAAGGTAGAACTGGGACCATGACAGCTGGGGGGAGGAATCCTTCAGGAACTAGAGGAAAGTTGTATGCTTTATCACCACCCTGTCACAGGGGAGTCGTGCAGTGAGGTGGTGATGAAACATATGTTTTCCTTTTATTTTACAGCTCTTGCAAATTTTATTTTGCCAAGCTTAAAGGATACATAAAGTATTACTTTTTATCTTTTTGTCCCTTCCTAAAGCCCATAGGGATAGATTAATTTCCCTCTATAATTTAGTTCTGTTTATCATTCAGTATGTCATTTGTCAAATAATATAAGTACCTTAGCATCGACTCATCTCTTTTTGTTCTTTCACAATCCTTTACACTCTCCATATTGGTGTCATCTAGCATCTATTTCTAAATTTTGGAATAGATGTAACTCATTGTTCTTGTTGATCCTTTTTATTTTTCTTTTTTGATTTTTTAAAAAATCATTCTATTGGGGGCTTCTAAAACTCTTATCACAATCCACACACCCATCCATTGTATGTCAAACACAACTGTACATTTGTTGCCTTTATCATTCTCAAAACATTGCTTTCTACTTAAGTCCTTGGTATCAGTTCCTCATTTCCCCTCTTTACCCCCTCCCTCATGAACCCTTGATAATTTATAAATTATTATTTTGTCATATCATTACGTCCAATGTCTCCGTTCTTCTTTTTTATTCTTATCCCAGGGAGGAGGTTTTATGTCGATCCTTATAATCGGTGTTCCTTTTCTATCTCACCTTCCCTTTACCCTCCCAGTATTGCCACTCTCACCACTGGTCCTGAAGGAGTCATCTGTCCTGGATTCCCTATGTTTCCAATTCCTATCTTTACCAAATACTGATAGGTCTAGCCGGATTTGTAAGGTAGAATTGGAGCCATGATAGTGTGGGGAAGAAACAATGAAGGACTAGAGGAAAGTGGTATGTTTCATATGAGAATCTATGAAGACTCAAAATGAAATTTCTTTTTTGAAAACAAAGCAATGCATTGCTACGTTGCACCCTGACTGCCTGGTTCCTTTCCCTAAGCCCTATTTCTCTCTTGATGAAATATTTCCTATAACACTCTTTTCAAAGAAATTTTGGTGTTGATAAACTTTGTTATGTTTTATTATTCATATTTCACCCTGACACATAAATGTAGTTTACAGAGATGTAAAAATCTAGCTTAAGGTTCTGTTTTGAAAATAAGATTCACTATACTTTCTTGCATATGAAGTTCCTAATGAAAAGACTGATGTCAACTTGATTCATGACTGTTTGTGTGTACTATCTCTCAGAGATCTAAAATTCTATGTTGTAATCTGGATTATACCACCCTTATAGCCAACATTCTACGCCAGGCAATTTTACTCTCAGACACCCTCCCTAGCAGATTGCCAAGCCTTTCCTCCAAGGAACCTGAAGGGAGGTTTGAACTACCAGTCTTGTAACTGAGTGCAGCACTGTTAGCACCAGCTGCAGGCTTGTGAGAAATAGGTAAGTTCCCATGTAGTACCAAAGAACATCTACAATTATTTTTGATGGTATAACAATTTATTTTACAATTCTATTATTTTGTTGTATTCCCCGGTCTTAGATAATAAAATATTAATAATATCATAACATTTTATCTCAAAATAAGGAGTATACTGCAATAATCCATTTGTATTTTACATACATACATTCATAAACTTACTGAGACATTTAACTGGTTTTCTACTAAAGTTTTTAGGTTATCTTGAAGCATGTAAGTATCATCTTCCAGGAAAACAGTGGGAAATTATTTGAGACAATACTCTATTTTCAATTTAACTTTAACTTAATTTGAAGCATACACCCTCATTTTCAAATATTTCTAAAAATGTAATGCTCATTACTATGAGGTATTTTGATGCAAACTTGCAATAAATGGACTGTTCATCACTAATAAAGACACAAAAATAATTTAAGACTTGCAATAAATAGAAACCATTCTATATGGCATCTTTGTGATGCTTTCAATTATCTTAATAGAATAGAAAACTAAGCTTTAAAGACCTGTTCAGACTTCTTATGGTGAGTTACAGAATGACTGGTGATGCTTAAAGTAAGAATTTAGAAGGATTTTTGTAACTGTGACAACATGGTAATAGTACCCTCCCTTACTGTAAGAATGAAGACACGTCTGACGAACATTTGTTCTACATTATGTTTGTGTACCTCAGACACCAGCAATCAGGGCTGTGACTTGAAAATATGAGTTCAAATTTCAGAAACCAGAACTCACTTATCTATGGTCCTCTAACTCAGTAACATTACCATAAATAGTGCCTTACAGAGGCATATAAGATTCTCTGAATACTCAAAATGAAATTTCCTTTTTGAAAACAAAATGGAAATATTCAAAAATTTAATAAATTTTAACCGAGTAACCTCTGCAGCTGAGTGTTAGGTATGCAGTGAGGAGCTGCTCTTGTAGAGATTATATTGAGGAGGGATCAGGCAAACTAAGCAGGTAACGTTGGCTAATAAATGTCTATTAAAAATAATATAATTAAAAATTAGTAAATATTACAGTAATGAAAAAATATTACAGTAATAATAAGGGAATGATGTATTTATTTAAATAGGGTGATCACTAAAGGCATCTTGAGATACTTGTACCATTTGAAATAAATCCCTAGTATGGAAAAGATAGCATGGCGAACATTGAGAAACAAACAAACAAACAAACTCTCATAGAGTCCTAACTGTGTAGACTAGAACTCCTCCTTCAGGTTTCTAGGACACTAAATATAGGAACAGACAGAGCTTTCTCCTAAAATGCAGCTGGTGGACTTGAACCGCTGACCTTGTAGTTAGTAGCCCAATGCTTCCTCTACTGTGTCACCTTCCTCCTTAAACCTTTATGAAAAAAACAAAAATCAAAAAAAAATCACTTCTACAGAGTAGATGCTGACGCATAGAGACACTCTAGGACAAGGTTCCAAGACTGTAACTATTTACAGGAGTAGAAAGTCTTTCTAGAGAGGAGTGGAAAGTCCTCCCATACTGTGGCTGGTTGTTTCAAACTGATGACTTTACAGTTACCAGCCCAAGGCATAACCACTCTGCCAGCAAGGTACCATAGGGAGAGGCCTGAGGTGTGAGGGCGTTTCTCGTGTCTGAGGGACAGCAGGGCTGTAGCTTAGTGCTTAGTGCACCCGGATGAGAAGGAGGGAAGTCAGCCCTGGGATGTTCCAAGGTCAGGGCAGGTGGTTTAGGTGAGGCGGGGGTAACATTTAGCACGTATGCTGCGTGCCATGGGAAACTTCTGTGAGATTTTGAGTTAAAGGGAGGCATTAAGCATTTGGGAGTTTTAAAAGACCCAAGAAGTGGCACACCAATGGGGTGAATCATGATGGAGGTTTGAAGCAAGATAATGGCTGAAGAAAGAAAGGAAAAAGAGGAGGGGTTGGAGTAAATATATCTAGGGGACATTTCTGAAATGATATGGTGACTCATCACTGCCAAGGAGTCAACGCCGACTCACACGACTTCCCTTTGGGTTCCTGACACTGTAATCGTTTACCAAGAGAGCTGCAGTGAGAGAGAATGTATTCATCCCTGCACGTGAAAGCTTAACTGCTACTTCGCACCAGAAGTGGGATCTAAAAAAGAAAACATCATAAACTAGATCTCCTCCAATTTGGAAAGCCTTGCTTTAGCAAAGACCCTCTTACGAGGGTGGAGAATAAAAGCTACAAAGTGGAAGACAATGTTTACAGATGATACCTTTAACACACGAGTAGTATGTAAAACACACCGTGTTCTCAAACACTAAACAAAACTAAACATCTAACCATCCGATTAGAACCTTGACTAACCCAAAATACTTCACTGAAGATACATGGAGGGAAAATAAACATGGGAAAGTGTTCAGCATGATTAGCCATCGGGGAAGTACAAACTAAATCCCCAGTGAGAGAGCCCCACTTATTTTTCTACATGTAGTTCGGTGCTGTCCAGTCAGTTAATGAAGCACCTGTCCCGTGCCCTCCACAATGGTTCTCACGTTGGAGTCCATCCTTGCCGCCCTGGGTCAACCCCTCCTCTGAAGAGTCCTCCTCTACTTTGCTGCCCGGCGACTTTCCCAACCACGAGGTCATTTCCACGACGATCCTCTCTCGATCGCGTGTACAAAGCACGTTACATAGAACCTTGCCAGTTAACCTTGTCTCTAAGAAGATTCCTAAATAGTGAAAATGAAAAATAGTGACGGCACTGATTTGGTGAGGATGTGGGAAAACTGGCGTGGTCCTATATTGCTGGTAGGAATTTAAAACGGGAAAGGCACTCTGTGACGCGGTGATGAATGGTAAGTGCAGAGTGATACATTCACACATGAATCATGACTTAGCGTTCAGAAAGAATGCTACATGTAACAACCTGGATCATTGTCAGAAAGTTAAACTGAAAGAGGGAAAAAATTCCCAACCCAAAGGTTACGCACTGTCTCGTTCCACTTATATGATATTGTTGAAATGAAAAAAACTATAATGATGGTATATAATGGTTGGCAGAAATTTAGGAGAGGGTTTGAGCAAAAGGGTAGGAGTCTGACTGGACATGGACAACATTGAAGATCCCCGTGGTAGAGGACATGTTCTGTCCCATAAATGTACCAATATGTATGTCCTGGTGAAACCTGGGACTCTAGTTTTCCGATAGGTTGGGTGAAAGTGTACTTGTGTTAAGGTCTTGAGTAGAGGTCCATCGTAGTCCATCTGCTATCTTAATACTTATATTAATATATGTTCATTGTCCTCCATCCCTTTCATTATAAATTAATATATTTACATATATTCTTAATACAATTGATGTATGAAGCATTATAAGAGTTTTAAGAGTCCCCAGTAAAATGATTTACTTAAATGACCAATGTGTTCAGATAGTGCTTCACTTCACCACTTAGGTTTTCAGTGGCTAATCTCTTCGAATTGGACAGTCTTTTCCTTTTTCATAATCTGCCTTTAGTCTGGAAACTTCCACCGATACCTGTTCCCCTGGGTTGCACCCTGTGGGCCTTGCAATAACACCCCAGGAACATGGAAGACACCTATGGCAATTTGACACATGGTGGTGAACTTCACCACATACTGCAAGATTATAGTGATACTGCTTCTTCAGCCCAAATCAATGCCTATTTGATTCATAGCGTTCAAAAAGCGGCTATGGAGATCAGTTTGTTCTTCATCTTCCCTGCCTTGAGCATGCTCTTCAACAGACCTGTAATTCCCCAATTTTCCAACAGAGGTTGCAATGCAGCTAAAGGAGCTGTGACCCAGAACATAATTGAAGATAAAATTATTGCTTTTAGGTGTCACAGAGTCCGTTTAGACTCAGAGTGACCCTACACTAGGAGCATAATGGCCCCTCCTTTGGTTTTCTAGGTTACAATCCATATGCAGTGCCCTGAAGGCAGAGTGGTTTTAAGTTGGGCTGCTAACTCAAGATCAGCAGTTTGCAACCACCAGCTTCTCCATGAGGGAAAAATGGGGTTTTCTCCTCCCATAAAGAGAGAAAATTGGGCTGAGTCCCGGTGGTGTAGTGGTTGAGTGCAGGACTGCGGCCCACTTGGTTGGCAGTTCAAATCCAGCAGCAGCTCTCCAGGAGCAAGGCTGGGCCTTCGACTCTCATCAGAGGGCAGTGATGCCTAAAAATAAAAAATTTTAAACTTTAAGAAAAAGAGGTAAAATCTTGGAAACTCACAGGGACAGTTCAACTCTGGCCTATTGGGTCCCTGTGAGTTGGCATCAACTCGATGTCAGTGGGTTGATCTTTATGGGCGCAAATCACTAGACTTCATCTTATAAAGACATGGTGTGAGTTCAAACACTATCCTGGTCAGTAGCCAAGTTCTTAAACGGTGGGCCACTGAGACTCCTCAGGGATAAAGTTAAAGGTTGTAACTAGAAAATATCTTCAGAAAAATATAAAGAACCCAGTGATGTATGCATACCAAACTAGGACTTTGATAGCAAGTGAGAATCATAGGCCTTTACAGTGATTGAAGATTTCCCTTTCTAATAGAAGAACAATGATCCCTTCATAGCATACACAGGGTATGTATGTGTGTGTGTGTGTGTGTGTGTGTGTGTGTGTGTTTAGAATGACGACTTCACCACCATTGATTCAATTTCAACTCAGAGCAGCACTATATGGCAGGATAGACCTGCTTGTGGGCTTCTGGGGCTGTAAATCTTTATGGAAGCAGACAGCCTCATCTTTCTCCCTCGCAGATGCCATATTTGATCTGCTGGACTCGGGGGAAAGCTACTTCTATAGAAGTCGTTATAGAAGAAATACTTAATGTAATGATGGCATTTGGAGTGCTAAGCATTTATCTAATGAAATGTATTGAGTCCTTAAATGACAATATGAATGAATCCCTCATATGTTGAAACTTGGATTGTCATAATAGTAAAATTTGAGATAACCTAGAATAATAAACTTTTGTTTTGTTTTTTTTTGTTTTTTGGGGGTATCACTGCCCTCTGGTGGTGGGAGTAGGAGGCCCAGCCTTGCTGCTAGGTTTGAACCTCCAACCCAGTGGGCCGCAGTCCTGCGCACAACCACTATGCCACTGGGGCTAAGCTCAGAATAATAAACTTTAAGAGATAACATAATCACTAGGTCTATGCTTACTGTGCTAGGAAGAAAGTTACAGGCTTATGAGTTCTTGTTACCTAAGGAAAATAATGATGATATATGTCTTTTGCATATTGCATGTAGAATAAATGTGTCTGTGACCATACTAACACACAGACAGACACACTTCCCCTTTAATTCTAATAGCACTTTGGAAGATAAATTTGAACAGTTAAACCAACAGTTACTTCATATTCAACTTAATTTTCAAATAATTTTTAATAATTTTAAATATTTATAAAACTTGAAATAGCCTTGAGTGTTTTAAAATGATATCTCTTATTAACACTAACAAATTTTCAATTGACATCACCTATATGTTTCCTATGAATTGAATAAACAATGATGTATTGGTTATATGTTTTATTTACATCCACTTAGCTAAAATTTTTACTCAAATTTGTTTATGAAGGGTTTTGCTATGTAAAACATAAAGGAAATCCCCTTCATCTCTTTAACACCAACTTCACTGAAGATCAAAATCATAAAATTGTCACATTTTATAATATTGTACATAATCCAGAAACAAAACCTGTATCACAATGTGTTGTACAACATGCATGCTATACTTATTATATTCATTATTACATACTCTTATAAAGTTAGAGGTGCATGAGGAGAGAAGGAATAGGCAGTATTGGATGATGGTAGGAAAAATGATTGATGTCTTTATGATTTGGGGAGTAAGTATATGTGAATCATTAGATTTAAAAGTAATTTGGTGAGGTGAAACATGAGGGTGTGCACCAGAACAGCAAGGGAAACAGAGCAATTAAGTCCAGAAGAGGTCTTGTGGGCTAGAGCGTGGCACCCCATCAGCCTCGACCAGAAAACACTCCTAAAAGTCAACAAACAGACCTTGAACCATTTACAGGTTTTCTTTTTGTATGTGTGTCGTTTTTGTTTTATTTTATTTTGTTGCTTTGTTTTACTCTGTCTTGTTTTCTTTGTTCTTATTATGTCTGCGGGTCTATCTAGATAGGATAGGAGGAATAAACAATCTGGTATCTGGTAGAGGAAACAACCAGACCAATGGTTGGTGGGGGATTATGGGAGAGAGGGAGGTGGGGGGAAAGGAGATGGGTGTTGACAAACCCAGGGACAAGGGAACAACAAGTGATCTAAATTTGATAGTGAGGAGGGTGTCAGAGGCCTGATAGGATTTGATCAAGGGCAATGTAACTGAGAGAAATTATTGAAACCCAAATGAAGGCTGAACATGATAGTGGGACAAGAGGAAAGTCAAAGGAAATAGAGGAAACAACTAGAGGACAAAAGTCTAAATATAGACATGTACATATAAGTATATTTACATATGATGATAGGAAATAGATCTATGTGCATGTATTTATAGGTTTAGTACTAAGGTAGCCAATAGACATTGGTTCTCAACTCAAGTACTCCATCAATACAAGGACTTTTTGCTCTGTTAAACTGGCATTCTACGATCTTCACCTTCCCGACACAATCACTGAAGACAAAGTGGGTACATAAGAAAATGTGGTGAAGAAATCTGATGATGCCTGGGTAACAAAAGATATAGCATCTTGCGATCAGATACCAGGCATTGGGTTAGTCTGGGTAGATTAAAGAAACAAATTCATAGACACACCTATGGATATAAGGGAAAGGTTTATATACAAGAGGAATAGAACATTGAGAAAGCATCCCAACCTAGTCCAGTCTAAGATCATAAGTCCAATGTTAGCCCATATGTCCAATACCTTTCTATAAAGTCTTCTTCCAACTCATGAAGTCACAGGCCAGTGGGTACAGTCTTGTGTGTCCAGCTGGGGTAGAAGCATCCCGGCACTGGCAGGGGTCTCCGCATGGCTACTCGTTTCCAGGGCTCAAGGTCCATCAGCAGTAATCATTGGCAGTACAAACATCTCAGCACTGGCAGAGGTCTCTCTGTGACTTCTCCGGCCCCAGAGATCTGGTTCCATCAGGGCAAGCGCATGTGGCTTCTCCTTCGGCTCCTCTATTCTCAGGAATCAGGATCGATCAGCATGCTGTCATCTTGTCTTCTTAATAGCTCATCTCAGAGACTAAGAGTTAAGTCTTTCTGCTCCAATTGGGAAATACCGCGAGACTTCCCAGTATTCATTTTTTTTTGCCGGGGGGGGGGGGGGGGGGCGGGGAGCAGGGAATCACTGCCCTTTGGTGGTCGTGGGAGCTACCCAGTCTTGCTCTTGGAGAACTGCCGCTGGATTTGAACCGCCAAACCAATGGACCGCAGTCCCGCACTCAACCACTATGCCACCAGGGCTCAGCCCTACTTCCCAGTATATTAAGGAGAAAGCCATGCCCACACAAAGGTCTCATTGGCTATCTCCAGACTGACAGTCTAGCCTCCCCCCTAGAGTCACAATCATGAAATTGACATCTAATACATGACCACCACAGGCATCAAAGAACTAAAAATTATATCATTATAAATGAAGGGGAATACACAAAGATTAGGGACACAAAGCCCATCAATAGGTGAAGCAACATCCCCTTACAGAGGGGATTGCAGGGAGGAGAAGAGACAGTCAAGGTACAGTGTAGCAACGATGAAATATGCAACTTTCCTCTAGTTCTTTTTTATTTATTTTTATTTATTTAATTTTTTTAGGCATCACTGCCCTCTGGTGGTCATGGGAGCTACCCAGCCCTGCTCCTGGAGAGCTGCCGCTGGATTTGAACCGCCAAGTCCGTGGGCACAGTCCCGCACTCAACCACTTACGCCACCAGGGCTCATCCCAATCCACAGTTAAATGATTTTTGTTGTTGTTGTTGTTGTTTTCTTTTGGGGGCATCACTGTCCTCTGGTGGTGGGAGTAGGAGGCCCAGCCTTGCTGCTGAATTTGAACCTCCAACCCAGTGGGCCGCAGTCCTGCGCACAACCATTATGCCACTGGGGCTCAGCCCCTAGTTCTTAAATGCTACCTCCCACCCACTATCATGATCCCAATTCTACCTTACAAATTCAGCTAGTCCAGGGGATGTACACTGAAACATGGGGAATTCAGGATAGGTGATCCCTTCAGGACCAGTGGTGAGAATGGTGATACTGGGAGGGTGGAGGGAAAGTGGAGTAGAAAGGGAGAACCAATTGCAGAGATCTTTATATATCCTCCTCTTTGAACAGGAAAGTGGGTGAAGGGACACATCAGACAGTGTACGATAAGACAGAATAATGATAATTTGTAAATTACTAAGGGTTCATGAGGGTGGAGGAGTGGAGAGGGAGAGTAAATGTGGGGAACTGATACCAAGGGCCTAAGTAGAAGGAGGATGTTTTGAGATTGATGATGACAACAAATGCATAAACATGGTCTGCATACAATTGATGTATGTATTGCTCATGTATGTACAAATCCCCAATAAAATGATTTTTCAAAACACATAGCATATGGAGTCTTAAAGGTTTGGAGGTAAATTAGCAGTCACCTAGCTGAGAGGTAACAACACCCACTGGAAGAAGTACATTAGCCTGTGTGTTCACGAGGTATAGATAGGACCAGGTATCAGGCAAGAACTAAAAATTCAAATCATTGTGAGTGAGGGGGAGTGTGGAGAGACCCAAAGCCCATCTGTAGGCAACTGAACCTCCCCTTACAGAAGGTTCTTGGGAAGGAGACAAGCCAGTCAGGGAGCAGTGTAGCAATGATGAGACATACAACTTTCCTCTAGTTCTTCAATGCTTCCTCCCCATCACTATCATGACCCAAATTCTACCTTACAAATCCGGCAAGAACAGAGCATGTGCACTGGTACAGATAAGAGTTGGAAACACAAGGAATCCAAGACAGATAAACCCCTTATCAGGAGGTTAAGGGGAAGGAGGTGGAGAAAACTGGAACCATCACATTGATCTACATATAACCCCCTCCCTGGGGGACAGACAACAGAAAAGTCGGTGAAGGGAGACATTGGACAAGGAGGACAAGAAAAAATAGTAATAATTTCTAAGCTATCAAGGGTTAGTGAGGGAGGGAGGGGGAAAATGAGAAACTGATAGCCAGCTCCAGTAGAAAGCAAATGTTTTGAGAATAATGACGGCAACAAATGTACAAATGTGCTTAACACAATGGATGGATGGATGAATTGTGATAAGAGTTGTATGAACCCCAATGAAATAATTTTAAAAAATAATAATTTAGCAAAATATCTCAGCAGACTGATCACTAGATTTAGTTTATAGTCAGGTTTACTACAAATATATTTGTTCTTTTGTAGTAACATTTCAACAAGTAAGTTATATTTTATTTTGTTGCATCACCAACCTCTGAATAAAATAAGCTTTGGGAAACTGGTCTTGAAAATGTGGACACAGCCTATCTTTGGAAAGAGTCAGTAATAGACAAAAATTATCAATTTCATAGTCACCTGCAGGAAGAGAATGCACACTACAAACAATTATAGTCTGATGTTTTAAATCATTCCTTTTTTGCCTCTGTATGAATATAATATCAGTTTTCAACAATCACCAATCTAAATTTAGATACAAGACATGGAAGACAAAAATTATCAATTTCATAGTCACCTGCAGGAAGAGAATGCACACTACAAATAATTATAGTCTGATGTTTTAAATCATTCCTTTTTTGCCTCTGTATGAATATAATATCAGTTTTCAACAATCACCAATCTAAATTTAGATACAAGACATGGAAGTGTTATTTTTTCATTATACAATGATGTCCAGTTTTGCTGAAATAAATGATTTAGGGAGACATAATACAGTACTTCAAAAGTGAAATTATACCTTTTGGATGACATAACTCTTGTCATGCTCTGGTTCAGAGTTAAGAAACAACAAATCTATTGCATTTGGAAATTTTCATTTGCCTTTAACTCCTCATCAGCATGAGAAAATGTCCAGTAGTTTCCCTTCAGTGAAATCTTACACGCTTCTGTGGCCACTAGCCATATGGTTATTTTTTTCTAAATTTCCCCCAGATCAATTATGTCTTGGTTTATTGTCTATTTGAATATGAAAGGGAGAAAAAACAGTTGAGACCATTTGAGTCAGAAAGAGTGCTGATGAATCAATAGCTGGCCAGTGAGCACTAATTCTCTATCGTTCATCAGTCATCTGACATAAATACCCAGAGGAGAATGCTGGGAAGCCCACAATGGAGGCCGAATCCAGCAATTTCTTTGGATGCATTCACTCATAATCGGAAACAGATTTAGCATGTTAGACATGATTCGGCTCTAATAGCTCTCTTTGAGCCTAGACTCTAAGGTTTTTTTAAAATATTCATTTGAAATTTAATACTTTGGAGGGGAAAAGTACAGAACTTGCCTTGGCTACAATAATATGCCATATGCTTGAAAAATACATTCAACTAAATGCATCTTTATGGTAGTTTGGTATAAAGTAACTACAATGTTGAGTACTTTTCTCATCCAAACAGGTACAAAATTTGCTAAAAACTCAAAACCAAACCACGGTCAGTTGAGACAATTCAGATCTATAGTGACCTTGTGTGTCAGGCAGGGTTCTCTTAGAGAAATAAAACCAGGACACTAGTAATTCTCTTTATATATTTATATATATATATATAGAAGGATATATATGTAAGATAAGAAATAAACAGTTAACTAATCTATAAAGCAGTACAATGGCGTGGTGCAACTCACTTGTGTGAGACAGCTAGTAGACTGGCAATCCTTGGAGTCTTGAGGGCCGTCGAGTAGTCCTCTGTAGAGCAATTCAAGCTATCCGGCTATCAGCAGCAAACAGCAAAGCAGGTCACCAACAGCCAGCTAGATGACAGAATCCAACAGTCCCCAGCTCAAGAGATGTATATCCCAGAAGCGTGGCAAAGCAGGACTTGAAGGAACCTCAACTCACAGCTACACAGTCCAGGAGTAGGTGTCCCATGGGTAGTATTGCTTGGAGGTCAAGGTACAGGACGAACAAGGCAGCTGTCTGGTCGGAAGATCCGAAAGCAAGAGAGCAAGGGCGGAACTTGCCAAGCCTTTTCTATTTCCACCCTTCAATTGATTGGGTGTGTTCATTGACCATGTCGTCACAACAGATCTACCTATCGTCTTTGGCCATGTTGGCACCACAAGTTTACCTATCACATTTTGTATAGAGTCTGAGGCTGTAAATCTTTACAAGAGCAAATAGCCTCATATTCTTCCTGAAGTAACAGCTGGTGGGTTTGAACCACAGACCTTGTGATCAGCAGTTCAAAGCAAACCCTGCAGTGCCTGAGAACAAATCTTCTAGTGTTTTCATTTGGCTATACTAGGTTATTACTCTTTAAGACACGAACAGATTTTTTTCTTTCTTTAAGTACTTAATGTGTATCCCTGTCTATCCGTTTGGTGTCCTGTGCTGGCTTGTATGTTGCTATGATTCTGAAAGCTGTGTCACAGACGTTTGAAATACCAGCAGGTGTGAAAAAAATCTAAGGCGTTTCTAAACTAGGAAGAAAGGCCTGGAGGTGCACTTGCAAGAAGCAGTCGATTAAAACTGGGTAGATCACAATAGAATACTGTTCCATCTAGTGGTGGTAGATGAGCTCCTCAGATGAGAAGACATGTAGGTCATAAATATACAGTGCCTGCAAAAATGGACACATTCACACCAACCACTGTGAAGACGAAGGAGAAATGGGCAACACTTTGCTGTTGCCCTAGGTCGCCAGGAGTCAGGGCCATCCCTGCAGCAAGTAATCACGACCAGGAGGGTCTCAAGCCACTGCCAAGCTCTCCTTGAATGCAGGCTTTGTCTAAAATCATTACGGCAAGCACGTCCTTTTAATGATCATCTTAATATTGCAAATTTAACTTGAGGAGGGAGAGAACACTCTCTTGAAAGCGATAAGTTGTAAAAATAAGTGAACAAGTAAAAATAAAAGGCATAAAGGATTAGAGACAGAGGTGTCCTGGCGGCAGAGCGGTTATGAGTTGGGCGGCTAACTGCAAGGTCAGCAGTTCGAAACAGCAACAACTCTTTGGGGGAAAAGACAGGGTTTTCAGCTCCCAGGAGTTACAGCTTCAAAACCCCACCGGGGCCTTTCTACCAATTCCCATAGGGTCACTCTGAGTCATCATAGACTTGTTGGCAATGAGTTTGAGAGTTTTTAAGAAAGGATGAAAGCTGTACATTGATTTGGATGAGATACATTTCAAAATTTTTTAACCTTAAAAAAAAAATTTAAACCTCAGAATAAGCCCCATAATGAATGTGCTACAGAAATTAATTCTGTTTTCTACAACAGACATTTCTTTAAAATAGCCACATTTTAGATTTAAAGGCATTTCACCTATCATATGTGTTTAACTCACCATTTGCTGTAATTCATAGAGAGAAAATAACCAATTAAAGAATGAATTATTTAAGAGATAAGTTACTGTAAGTTCACAGCAAAAAAGGAATGCTCATTTTACTAAATCTTTCTTCTTCCAAATCTTTAAAATAGTTGTATTACTAGTATTTCTTATATATGAACAAAATTACAGGGAATGTTCAGGAACTGAGCAGTTTGTAAAAAGTCTTATAGAAAGTGGCGCTTTATAAAAATCCACTATTATCTGTAGTTTTTGTTTATTTAAATATAGAAAGTATGTATTTTACTAAATAGTGTTTTCAAATCAATCCAATCTCCAAATTGTAAACATACACCAATTATAAAATTTTTCCTTAAAAAGCATACATATTTTGGGAACATTTTGTCAGGTTTGCAATTCTACTCAGATTATACTCTAAACAAATAGCTTTTACCTTTGAAGTGTAAAGCCTTGTCTCTTCTAGATGGCGTGTGTGCTTCAAAATGGAAGCAACATCAATCGTAATGTAACGACGCTAAAGCAAAACTGAAGAAATGGTGTGTTGGGTGCTCTCTCTTGAGTCAGTTCTGCCTCAGCAACCCCATCATCACAGCCCTGCCTATGCTGCAGTCCTTGATGACCTTTCTCTTCCCCAAACATGTTCCACCCCAAGAGTTGGTCCCACTTGATAAATTGACCACGTATGTGAGAAAAAGTCTTATCCTCCTTACTAAGGATCATTCTGGTCCTTTTTCTGAGATGAGTTGCTCATTCTTCTGACAGCTCTTGGTACCCTTCATCTTCTCTGGCAAGACCACGCTCCACAGCATCAATGATTCAATCTTCCTTATTCACTGTCTCGCTTTCACGTGCACCAGAGACCGCTGAAATATCATGGTTTTCATGGAGTGCCTCTTCCTCCTCAAAGTGACGTCTGTGCTTTTTAACACGCTAAGGAGATCTCTGCAGCAGACTGGTCCGACGCAGTACGTGGTTCTAATTTTCTGACTGCTGTTCTGACAGGGGCTGCCACGGTGGCTGCAACAATGGGCTCAACCCTTGGAATGAACACGTAGACGGTGCAGGGCGAGGCAGCATTTGTTCTATTGTGCACAGGGTCACCGTGAACCAGAACCAACCTGACGGCATCTAACCACAATAGAAGGTGACAGTGATTGTTCTTTGTTCCCTCCGCCCTCCCCAGTAGTCATCAAAGAACACTGCTTTCTGTGTATATAGGTATCCCTGTGTTTTTACAAAATGAGTCCAGGATTGATTTGTGCATTTCACTCAGCATAATAACCTTCCTACTACACTTTCAGAACTTATCATCATTCTGGATGATTTTAGAGTATTTCATTATATATATGTATATGTATGTATGTATGCATCACAATGTTTACTCAGTTATCCACTCTTGGGCACTTAAGTTGTTTCCATCTTTTTGCTCTTGTGGACAGTGCTGCGATGGATTGAGGTGTGCGTGGGTCTATTCACGTCACTCCTCTTAGATCTCGAGGGTATAAGGAAGGAATGGAATTGGTAGATCATAATAAGGTATAGGTATGTATTTCTATTTCTAGAGAAATAGAGAAAATGCCATAACATTTTCCCACAGTGTTTACATTAGTCTACAGTTCCACGGGCAGTGGATAAGGGTTCCAGTTTCCCCACAATCTTACCAGTATTTGGTGCTTCCTGTTTTTCAGAATAGTGCGAGTTTGGGCGAGGTGAGAAGGTATCTCATTGAAGTTTGGGTCTGCATCTTTCTCATTGCTAATGATCATGAGCATCTTTACATGTTTTTAAGTCTGTTCTTTGAAGAAATGTATGTCCATTTCCTTTGCCCATCTTGTATTGGATTGGCCATCTTGTATTAGATTGTCATTTTGTTGAACTTTTCAATATATTTTTTAGTTGTATCCTATCATATATGATTTTTTTACCCTAGCCTGTGGGTTCTCTGCAGATAAAATCTTCTAATGAGGCCAATTGGTTAATTTTTATGACTTCTCTGCTTTCTAATTTGCCGTATGTTCTTAGAGCATTTGTAATTGTGTGTGGTAATCTATTCTCCACAAAATCATATCCCATTAACTTTGTCCCTATGTTATTGTGCTAGTCCGAGTAGACTAGAGAAACAAATTCATAGACACCCAAATGGCTATCAGGGTATGGTTTATAACAAGAGAAATGGGACATTGAGAAAACATCCCAACCCAGTCCAGTTCAGAGTTATAAGTCCGATATTAGCCCCTATGCCCAATACTAGGCTATAAATCTCCGTCCAACTCACAAAGTCACAGGCCAGTAGGTGCAGAGACCTGGCGCTGGCTGGAGTCTCCCCATGGCTCCTTGCTTCCAGGGCTCAGGGTCCATCAACAGCATCCAGTGGTAGTAGAAGCAACTCAGTGCTGGCAGGGATCTCCACGTGACTTCTCCAGCTTCAGAGGTCTAGTTCCATCAGGGTAAGGCCATGTGGCTTCTTCTACGGCTTGTCCAGCTCCTCGGACGCTGCCATCTTGTCTTGTCCATAGTTCATTGTCTTGGAGACTGACTCCCAACAACTGGGGAAATGGCCTCTCATCTCCACGAGGGAAATATTGCAAGACTTCCCAGAAGTCTCAGGGGAAAGCCCTGCCCACACAGGGGCCTCATTGGCTACTCAATGGCTATCTCCAGATTAACAGGATAGACTCCACTCCTAGACTTCCAATCATGAAATTGACATCAAGCACATGACTGCCACAGTTATCTTCCAGAAACTTCAGAATTTTAGGTTTAACATTGAGGTCTTTTATCCATTTTGAATTATTTTTGTATATAGTGAGAAGCATGCGATGTTTCATTTTTCTACAAATAGATAGCCAGTTTTGCTAGCATCATTTGTAAAGAGACTATTTCTAACCTATTAAGTAGCATTTGATTCCTTGTCAAATACTAGCTGCCTATAGATGTACTTCTGTATTCTTAATCCTCTCCTACTATTCTATGTTTCTCTCATTATACCAGTACAAGGCAATTATATTATTAGACTTACTACATGTTTTGAGGTAAGACCTCCTCCTTGTTTTCAATGTTGCTTTAGCTATGTAAGGTCCCTTTCCTTTCCATGTAAAGTTGATGGTAAATATTTCCATTTAATAAAGAATATTATTGTATATATAGAGAGATTGATTTGAGTAGTACTGATGCTTTCAAAGTGTTAAGTCTTTCAACACATGAGCATGACCTGTTTTCCCATTAATTTTGTTCTCTTTTTTTATGTATTAGTTAATAGTTTACCTTGTACAAGTCTTTTATATCCCTGGTTGAATTAATTTCTAGGTATTTTATTTTCTTGAGGGCTATTGTAAATGGTTTTTATTTTTTCCTTTTAAAAGTTTCCTTTTTTGGTATAAAGAAAGGCAACCAATATATAAAGGAAAAGAAAGATAAAGAAGACAAAAGCTAAAATTTGCAGAAGAAACAGGAAAAAAGAAGAGTGGTGGCAAAATGGAGGATAGGGAAAAAGGAGAAAATCAATAAAACCAAAACTTAGATCTTTGAAAAGAAAAATAAAATTGATAAAACTTTAAACGTATCTAAAATTATAATTAGTGACACTTCAGATCAGATTGGAAAACAATCAGAAGGTTCAGCAGAGAGACCTGGAATACTTTAAAGAGTGGATTTGGTTTTTCTCTCTCTCTCTTTCCCCTTTTCTTTCTTTTTTCTTATTCTTTTTCTCATGTCGATCCATTTGAATAGGCAGGATAACCAATCCTGAGGGGAAAACAATGGGCTGATGGCTATGGGGGTGGGGGAGAGAATATGGAGAGGAGGAGATGGGAGAAAGGGACGGGGGAGAGGGCAATAAACCCAGGGACAAGGGAACAGTAAGATCTAAAATCAATGGCAAGGAGGGTGTAGATGGCCTGATGTGGTTTGAGCAATGCAATATAGTGAAGAGAAAGCACTTAAGAGTCGAATGAAAACTGAACATGATAGTGGGACAAGAGGAATGTAAAAAGAAATAGAGAAAAGAACTAGGAGGGAAAGGCATTCATATGTATAATACATTAGTATATAACAATAGAGATATAGGGCTATGTGCATATAATTAAATGTTAAGTATTAAGGCATCAGATGGGCATTGGGTCGCTAGTCAAGTCCCTCTCTCAATATAAGAACACTTTGTACTAATAACCCAGCATGCTATGATGCTCAGCTTCCTACCACAATCACTGAAGTCAAAATGGGTGCATAAACAAATGTGGTGAAGGAAACTGATGGAGTCTGGCTATTACAAGATATAGCGTCTGGGGTCTTAAAGACTTGAAGGAAAATAAGCATTCATCGAGCAGGGAAGCAAAAAAGTCCATGTGGAAGAAGCACACCAGCCTGTGGTATCAGGCATTAGAAGGCCGAAAACAAATAAATACATTGCAAATGATGGGGGTCAGAGTGGAGACTCAAAGCCCATCTGTAGATAATTGGATATTCCCTCACTGAAGGACACAAAGAAAGAACTAGAGGGTGCAGCGTAGTACCAATTGGAACACACAACATTCCACTAACTCTTTAACACTTTCTCCCACTTTAACACCATCCCCACCGCCACTATCCTGACCCCAGCTCTACCTTACAAATCTGGCTAGAATAGAGTCTGTACAAATAAGAGTCAATACATGGAATCCGAGACTGATAAAGCCCTCAGGAACAGCAATGGAAGTAGTGATACCATGAGAGCAGGGGGAGAAGGGGGAGAAACAGGGAACAATGACCAACATATATTACCATCCCCCTTGCCCTCCCCTGGAGGATGAACACCAGCAATGTGGGTGAGAGGAAACAATGGGTGGTATAAAATATCAAAATTAAAAATTTAGAATTTCGCACCAAACTTCGCCTGGAATCCAGGGGACCCGTGCTGAGCTCTGAGGTGTTCAAGTCGTTCTCATGGCTCCTCCACGAAACTGCGTCACTGCTGTCCCAAAGCGTGGGCATGGGCAAGAACGGAAACCTACCCTGGCCATGCTCGGGAATGACTTCCAGTATTTCCAGACAATGACCACAACCACTTCCTCTTCATTCGGAGGTAAACAGAACTTGGTGGTGATGGGTAGGATGACTTGGTTCTGCATTCCTGAGAGTAGACTTTTGAAAGATCGAATTAATTTGGTTCTCAGTAGAGAACTCAAGGAAACCGCACATGGGACTAATTTTCTTGTCAAAAGTCTGGATGGTTCCTTAAAACTCATTGAGCAAGCAGAATTAGGAAATAAAGTTGACATGGTTTGGCTCATTGGAAGCAGCTCTATTTGCAAGGAAGCCACGGGCCAGGCAGGTCATGTTAGACTGCTCCTGACATGGATCACGCAGGAATTTGAAAGTGACACATTTTTCCTGAAATTGATTTAGAGAAATGTAAATTTCTCCCAGAGTATCCAGGTGTTTTCCTGATGTCTAGGAAGAGAAAGGCATTAAGTATAAATTTGAAGTATATGAAATGAGTGACTAATATGAAAGCAATTTCTTGTTTACTTCAAGTCGTTCTCCAAAGAATTAACTATTTTAACAAAAGGAAAAAAGACTTTGTTGGTTTCAGATCTGTGGCTAATTGTATCTCAGCAGTGATTTTTATTTCTTAATTTTGTTTTTCCTTCTTAGTTCTGAGTAGAGTATATCGCACATCACGTGTGAAACATTTCTTTCTCTACATAAATGCCTCTTCCTCTCAGTCCAGGGTTGGCGCTATACCTGCCCACACTAACATACTGCCAAGACAGCCAAACACGAGAACCCCTGACGTGAGTGGAAATGAAGACCCACAGAGATTAAACAAAGAGGTGCAAATTCATTACACACAACACAACTGCAATTTCTAATTCAAATGAAAATTATCAAATTTAAAGGCTATACATTATTTTGAGTATATCAGATTTCTGATATTCTGTTCCCTCAGAGCAGGGGATCAGTGAGTTAAGAACTCTGGTTATCTGAGTTAAGAACATGTGGTACAGATGGTGAGAGGGAGGTAAAAGGCTAACTTTTTGATGTTTAAAAGTGAAGAAGAAGAAAAGATCTGAGATCGCTTAAATATTCTGTTTCTGATCATCAGTGAAATTCACATGTAAGAGTGCTCTATTAAAAAAATCTAATAGCAAGCATAACAGCAAAAACTAAAAGTTCAAACATATAATAAATTACAAATATGTCCAGAAACCATAATTAGTGAATTGGAAAATAGACTAAACAAAATTAAACATTGAAAACATTTTTTTTGTATCTGTTATGCTGGCAAAGATTATTACAATATACAAAGAATTTTCTGTATTATAAGTTACAACCACTTTAATGGTTGTACAAAATTAATGATGGCAATGAAAATTCAGAATGTTCTAGTTTTATACCCAGAAGTTCTACTTCTGGAAATTAATTCTGAACAAATAAAAATTACAAACCCTGTGAAAACAATGGTGCCTTGAATATAATCAGAAGTACTCTTGTCTGGAGTTTCTGGAACTGAAAACTCAACTAATCAATAAATAGAAATTGATTTGTATTCCAGCTAAAAATAATAGAAAAATTTTAAAGTAAAAAGTTATAATTTATTAGGGGCCCATGAGAGTAGGAGGGAGATAAAAAAATAGACGCTGATACCAAAGGCGCCAACAGAAAGAAAATATTGTGAAAATGATGATGGCAACACATGTATAAATGTGCTTGATACAACTGATGTATGGATTATTATAAGAGCTCTAAAAGCCCTGTGTTCATCTGGGTTGGTTCTCGAGAAACAAATTCATAGAACCTCTTATGTGTATAAGAGCTTTATATCAAAGAGCGATTACAAATTAAGAAAACATCCCAGACCTGTCCAGATCAAGTTCATAAGTCCAATATTAGCCCAGCTGTCCAGTACTAGTCTATATATTCTTCAGACTCATACAACAAATGTAATGACGCTGAATACAGGAAGATCATAGTGGGTGGAAAGTCTTGCAGATCCAGTAGTGGTGGAAGCATCTCAGTGCTGCCATGGGTCTCCGTGTGGCCCTTCAGCTCCAAGGCTCTGACTCTGTCAGCATAGCTCTATGTTCCTTGTCAACAAGAATATCTCACAGGGAGTGTGCGTGTCCCACCTCCAAGAAGAAAGACAGAATTTCCCAGACTCCTCAGCAGAAAGCCATGCCTCATTGGCTGTGACCTGACTGACAGGCTAGACTCCACCCTTAGCAAGTTGAAAGATTATGTAACTGCCATAAGCCCAAATAAAATGATCTATTGAAATAAAAAAATTATAATTTAAAAAGCATGGTAAAGCTCAAATTATGAAAACTAGAAATAAAAGTAAAGACATCACTCTCACTTTCAAAGAAAAATTAAAGAACACACTGTAAGGTAATACTAGCAACAATTATAAGCCGAAAGTCAGACAAATCAGAGAAAATGAACAAATACCAAGAAACACACAAACTACCAATACGGACTAAAGAAGATGGTGTTGTTGTCTAGAGAGACAAACCTCTGACACTCAGCTATGTACAAGAAAGAACTTTATGTCAAGAAGCAACTTTCCTCAAGGAGGCACCTCAGTCCAACTTAAGTCCAAGGGTGTGACACTAGCTTTGGTCCTCTTCAGACTCATGCAGTTGCAGGCTGATGACAAAGAAAGGTGAAGCGGGAAGCAAGGATATCATAGGCCCGTGAACACAGTAATGTTGATCCAATGTCAGTGGAAACATGACAGAGTGCCAACAGCTCTCAGGGTCTGGTGACCCATACGAGGGCTACCCAAGGAAGCAGGAACAGAGTCCCAGCATGCTGGAAGGCACAGGGGGAAAAGAGGTAGGTGGTGGTAGGGGTCCCTAGTCTCTTTCTTATAAAAAGGTCACAGATCCCCAGATTGATTTGTTGGACTCCATCCTCGACATGTGTAAGCTGGTTTAAAAAAAAAAATCTAACTACCACAAAGTTATAGGAAGTCAGAATTATCTGGATAAGAGATTAAATCCATACTGAACAATTTTCTAATGAAATTCCTGGGACTGTGGTTTTGTAATTTAGAAAATTCTACCAAGCATTTATAGAGAAATTAATGGCATTTTTTTTCAAATTCTATTCCTCCCAAAAGCCAGACATATCAAAAAAAGAAAACTACCTGTCAATCATCAGGAGTGTAGACATGATCTACAAAACAATGGGAGAACAAATTCAGAAGCATATTAAAGGGACTATCCCAATGATGCAAAGCTATTTCTTTTTTTGTTTTTTTTTTTGGGGGGGGGGGGGTTTGGGGGCATCACTGTGCTCTGGTGGTGGGAGTAGGAGGCCCAGCCCCACTGGTGGAATTGAACCTCCGTCCCAGTGGGCTGCAGTCCTGTGCACAACCACTAAGCCACCGGGGCTCAGCCCGCAAAGCTATTTCAAAATAATGAAAATCAATCAATGTAATATACAGGTTACTTGTATGAAGGGGGAAAATTATATTGTCGACTCATTTAATGCAGATAAAGCATTTATGGCAGTCATGTGCTTATGTCAATTTCATGATTGAGATGTAGGGGTGGAGTCTAGCCTGTTAATCTGGAGATAGCCATTGAGTAGCCAATGAGACCTCCGTGTGGGCATGGCTTTCTCCTGAGATTTCTGGGAAATCTCACAATATTTCCCTCGTGGAGATGAGAAGCTAGCTCCCTAGTTGTTGGGAGTTAATCTTAGAGACAAGGAATTACAGACAAGATGGCAGTGTCCGAGCTGCTGCAGGAGCCGGAAGAGAAGCCACACGGCCTTGCCCTGATGGAACTGGGCCTCTGAAGCTGGAGAAGCCATGGGGAGACCCCTGCCAGTGATGAGTTGCTTCTACCACCACTAGATGCTGTTGATGGACCCTGAGCCCTAGAAATGAGGGACCATGAGGGGACCACTGCTGGTGCCATGACTCTGCACCCATTGGCCTGTGACTTCATGAGCCAGAAGGAGACTTTATAGACTGATATCGGGCATATGGGTTAATATCGAACTTATGACTTTGAACTGAACCGAGCTAGGATGCTTTCTCAATGTCCCATTCTTCTTGTATATAAACCTTTTCCTAATATCCAGATGGGTGTCTATGAATTTGTACCTCTAGTCTACCTGAACTGACACAGCACTTTTCCATGATAAAAAAAATAAAGGTATCCAAATTGGAAAGAAAAAAGTAAAATTTTATTTGTTCACTGGTGATACAATCTTTTATGCAAAAAGAATGCACACACAAACTATTATTCATAAACAATTCAACAAATGTCCAATATCCAAAGTCAACACACAAAAATCATTTGCATTTCAGTACACCAGCAATTCAAAAATTTACAATTCCTTTTACAGCAGCATAAAACATACATATATTTAAGAATGATTTCAATCAAAGAAGTGGAGGATTTGTACATTGAAAAGTATAAAACATTGAGTGAAAAAAACTAAAGACTTAAGAGATACTAGATACAGCACTGAAAATATATTGTTAAAATGGACTGACCCAGAAGAATACATCGATTCAATAGAATTTCTGTCAAAATCCTAGTAGTGTTTTTCATAGTACTAGAGACATCCAAATTTCACGTGGAATTTCAAGTCACCGGGAGAGGTCACATGATGCTGTAGAAGAGAAACAGCGTTGGAAGTTCCCCTTGTGAGGGTGATGGTGACATGGAACCTGATAGTGGTCTGTTCTGTCCAACCCACGAGGACGCACCTAGCAGTCTTGCCCACTTTGGGCAGAAACTGACTCGCTTGGCTGTAATCTAAAAGATTTATCATTCTTTTAAAAATTAAATCCTCTCTCAACGAATAAAATGGGTTAATTTGGGCAAGTACCTGAAATGCCTAGTCCACCTTCACCATCCTGGATTGGAAATAAAGTGACAACAGTGGTCAACAACAAGCAGTGTTAATAATTTAGTAAGGTGCTCTCCCAACGCCCCCCCCCCCTTCTGCCCAAAGAACCGTCTTCTAGGACACAAATCAAGCCACGCTTGCAAATGTTCCATGCTGTCTTTCCTAAAGGGAAGTCTCCATAGAATACAGTATGATAATCCTCAGATTCTTTGGCGCAAGTGAGGGGCAAAGACCACTGGTAAAAAGGAAATGTAACCAAAAAAAAAAATCTAGGAAATAATAATAAATACATTAGTGTTTTGTGCCTGTTAATAGAAACCCACTACCATTGATTCGATTTTTGACTCACAGCAATTCTATATAAGGTTCTGGAGACTATTAGTCGGCCTCATTTCTCCTGGGGCCCGACGGGTTGCTTAAACTATCAACCTCTATATCCGCAGCCTAAAGTCTAAACTCCAGCGCCCAAATATTTACTATTTCAGTCTTCACAACAACTCAGTGAAGGAGGGGCTCTTACCTATTTTTATTTCACAAGTGAGCAAACAGACCGAGAAGGCGGCTATCTGGCCAAGATCACTCAGCGAGCGCTAAGTCAGAGTTCGAATCTAGGCCATCCGGCCGGACTCTGGTCTCAGGCAGACGTAGCAAGTTTTAAAAAAGCGACTGGGGGACGAATGAAAAAGACGAGCCGACAAACCGTCCACATTTCGGATGAGCTAAGGCTACCCTAAGGGAGATAACTGAGTAGGGACCTGACAGCTCCCGCCGCGGGCGCAGAAGGGTTCCCCAGACCGCCTCCTCGCACATTTGCGGCTCCCATTGGGCACCTTCCAAGAAGCGTCAAATCGCCGGCGCCCAGCGAGAGGCGGGACTTCCGGGTCAGAGGAGCGAGTTCCGGCTGAGCCGGAAGTAACGAGGGGATAGTCGCACGCCTGAAGGTCTAGGCGAGTTTTGTGTTCCCCAGACTCGGAAGCGAGATTGGGCGTGGGTTAGTCCGCACACTGACAGGTTTTCAGGGCAGAGGAAAACAGGAGTTGGGACATGGACAGTCGCTTGCAGGAGATCCGGGAGCGGCAGAAACTACGGCGACAGCTCCTCGCGCAGCAGGTCCGCGGCCGGGAATGGCCAATGCGGGGAGGGTTTGCGAATGCGCGTGCGCGACCGCCCTCTCTCCCCCGACTCCCCTCCCCCTTCTTCTCTGCTGGTTTTCGGCCCCTGCACACCTGCCCAACCCCTGGCTCCGTCCAGTTTTCCTTGGCTTGTGGTTCTTACCTTGTTCTCTCAACTCCCACAGGGCCCCGAGTGCTCTCCGATCCCTGCTGTCCTAGCGCCTGGCGCTCTGCAGGCTGACGGGGATACAGAGCTTCGGTCTTTGTAAATAGCTATGCCAGTTCTCCCCAAATTTCATCTCACCATTTTGTTGCTCTTCTGTATCTTGCTATTACTCCGGGCCCACACGGTAGATCGTGACAGTGTGACTTCTTTGTGAAATGCCATTATTCGGGGGAGAGTCAGCAGCTCTCAAGGCTGCATTGGAAGAAGTCCATTGGTAAACAATAGGCCACCGCATTGTTACCACCCACACTAAGATTTGTGTACTAACGCTGCGCAGTCAGCCTCCCGATGTTAGTAGTGTTCGCCTCACTTAGCAAATAATGAGCTACCTCGTGGCGCTGTGACTTACGGCAAGGTCGGTTATTCAGACTCTCCTCCCTTGTAAGGAGAAAGATGAGGTTATAAGTTCAGTCGAGCGTTGCGGTCTCAGAAACCCTATAGAGACCCAGTGAGTGAGAAGCCACGCGCCGCCGGTGGATTTTATCCCATCGGAACGAGCTCCAGATATTAAGGAAATCTGGGCCGAGACACTCACAACTGGGCCATGAAATTAAGTCCAAGTTTGCCTCGCCAAAGCTTACCTTCTAAGCTGCTTTATTAAACTGCTTCTTGCTTATGAGTACCTTAAACAAAAGAACATACTCATCGTGATGAATGGCGGCTGCATATGAAAAATGCAGGTAGTACTACTTCTGCATGAAATTAGAGACTGTGTTGTCCTTTCTGCTGTTCAAGGATGGAGAAAATGCTCATAGACTTAAAGAGGCATTTTGCTGTTATAATAGTAAATCTTGATTTTAGTCAACTAGCGGTCTGAAAGATAACCTCTCATATGAATTGAAGGGGTTTCTGATGTGGTGTTTAAAATATAATTTGCAATCAAATCTATCCCTGCCGTGTTACAGTCTTAGACATATGAGGCATTCTTTCTAAGTTGACGTATTCACGCTCACTTTTTACTGCTTTCCAAATACTCAGTCGCTCTTCGTTGCCATGAATAGTTTTTACTCCTCAGTTTTGAATTCAGAGCTCCGGAAGATTGGACTCAAAATACATTTGTAGAACAGTGTATGTGCTATGTGCCCTAGTAGGCCTCAGTACAACTATGAATAATACCTCTTACCCTCAGAGAAGACATAGTATGTTGCTAGATACCACCTAGTTGGTTCTAACTCATAGAGACTGTGTACAACAGAACGAGACATCACCAGTCCCGAGCCATCCTCCCAATACGTGCACACAAGTTGTGTTCTTTCTGACTCATAATAACCGTATTGGACAATATTAGGGCCCCATGGGATTCCTAGGTTGGCTCTGGAGGAGAGAAATGAGGTTTTCTCCACAGGGGCAATTCTACTCTGCCCTATAGGACGGCTTGAGTCCGAATAGACTTGATGGCAGTAAGCTGTACAGAAGCAAATTGTTTCACTGAGTGGCTGCTGAGTTTGAACTGTTCCTTTACAGAATACATACAATTTAATCATGGCAAGTATGGTAAGCCCCTCCTATCTATGGGTCACGCTCTGTGGTCGGTTTCCTACTTACACATCGTCAGTCCTACAAATCAGATGCAATCTGAATTGTTCAGATGCCAAAAACAGCTCAAAGAATCTGTTACTTGTCAAAGACAACAAAGCTGCTATTTTTGTGAGCTGGGATTTGAATGTAGGCCTTCCCGTGCCTTTTTCAGAATACCTAACTCCTGCTCAAAATGTTTCCAAACTTTGCTTCCAAAATATGGATGCTTGATGTAATCAATGACACACTGCTTCCTCCCCCACTAATTACAGACCCTCTCTGGGTGAGCAAGGAAGATGTGTTTACTTTCCAGAAATTGATTTGTGCTTTATTATTATCATTGTAACATACTTGCCCTTCTTCCTGTCAAAATGTTGCTTATCCCTCCATGGGCAATTTAGCTTGGAACTGGTCATTGAACCTGCCCTCATCTCCTTGGGTTAGACTCTGTCTCCAAGCTCTCAGTGTACTTGGTGTGAAGTTCATTACTCTATGAGGAGAGTTCAAACTTTTTGTGGAAAAAAAAAATCAATTTTCATTTCCATGAATTTTTTGAAGCCCCCGCATATATTGTGTGAATTGTTATGCTTTGTTATTGTTATTAAATTGATAATTGACTTTTGGAGACATCCTATGTGCTGAGTAGAATTGCTCCAAAAGCTTTTTAAGAATGTGACATTACTGCCTTTGTTCTGAGGTACTTCTGTGTGGGTTCTACCACTGCCCTCCTGACTAATCGCTGAGAACTGAACGATTTGTACCACGCAGGCACTCAGGATTTGTCCTGTAGGATTATTTCTTTCACAAAATAAGGTTTTAGTGAATATTTGTTCATTGATGAAATAGCAGAACAGAGCTCAGCCCTCAGGTATAGTTGGCTTGAACTTGCTTTTGTTTGCCTAGGAGAAGCCCTTGGAGACAGTTAAGTCAGCCGGGCCCTTATTGATAGTGGCAATTTATACCTGTTTATTTAAGCAAGCTCCATCCTGAGAAATAGCTTTATTTTCAGGAAATTAAACATGCCTCCAAAGTCAGCACGTTGTCAGAATTATTCAAGTATACAATTTCAGCAGAATGAAAAATGTGTTGTCAATTTGATCTAGTCACTCTGAGATGTAAAAATGTTTTAAAAGTTGGATCATGAGAAGACAATTCTTTAGGCACAATTTTAAAGCATTCTTCTTGAATTGTGTTCTAGTTTAGGACCACCTAGAATTAGTTGGAAATCTCATTCATTCATCACATTCATCAAAATAACTCAAGACATTGTACTAGTTATGGTACGTATAGATGTAAACAAGGCAGGCAGAATTCTTCCCCGCAGAGACTTTGTACTTCAGTAAGGAAAAGGAAAAAGGAAACTGATCAAAAATACGTAGTTGGAAGTTGTGATGGAGACAAGGAGAGAATGATATATAAAGGAAGCAAATGATAAAGTCACTGAAATTTATATTAAATATTATGAAGCTTATAAGGAAACATAGGAATTGTTAAAAAACAAAACAACAACTCACTGCCATTGCCAATACTGACCCATAGCAACTCAACGGCACAAGGCTGAGCCACCACTGAGCTACTGGTGATTTACGAACTGCCGGCCTTGCGGATCGCAGCCCCAGGAGAAACCCCTGTGCCACCACATCTCTCTGCTCCCACTCTGTTGTTGATGGGGGAATGCCGAAGAAGCAGCTTGTGTGGACCTGATCTCTGAAAGCAGCATGGGACGAGGGTTTAGCCATGCTAAGACAGCCAGAAACATTCCAGCTATAGAAAACAGATGTATTGTCTCCTGAATTGAAAAAAAAAAAAAGTTTAGGGTCAAGGAAATGTGTGGAATCGTTGAAATTTCAGAAACAGTTGATATGTTGAAAGTGATTTATCACTAGAGAAAACTGAAGGGAGTTTTGTGAAAGCGCATAGACTAAAAGGCAGAAGGTTAAGGTTAGTAACAGTGTTCTCATACGTTACTCCTAACTTTCCCTTTCTATGCTTAATGGAACCATTTAATGCAGAGTTCCTTATGCCCTTTCTGTGCTTAAAAATATGAATGGGTCTTCACAGCTTATAATTGCATTCTGTACCTCTTGATCTGGATTTTGTCCCTTTCCATGAAGTAATCTCACTCTAGGCAGCCAGCCTCATCTCAACCAATAGTTTATTTATGTAGTTTATTCCTGCAAAAGCGAATGCAATTTTACATGCCCAGGTTATTAGTACAATTCAGTGCCGTGCCTACGATAGTTTTGAATAAACTGTCTAGGTCATGGGGTAAATAAAGCACTCAACGTAGCTTGCAAAGCGGTTAATATTGTGCTGCCCCTCTAAACACTCTGCTTTGTTGTTGCTGCTGCTAACAAGCCATTTTACTTTTGGGAGGAAGCATTTGGCCAAACTTAAGGGTCATTTCAAACAAAAGCACAAATACTTTTCCAGCTGTTGCAAGTCATTGTTAATTAAACTTTGTTGAAAGTATTTCCATTTTGGCATGCAAGCTAATTAATTGGTTTGCTGTGATTTGTTTGCGTAATTCTTGGTGGCTTGTGATTAAGTGCTGGTCTGCTAACAGAAAGGTTGGCAGCTGGAACGTACCAAGAGACTCCGGAGAAAGAACTGGCAACCTGCTGCCGTGAAGATTGCAATCTCGAGAAACTGGGGCTGTTCTCCTCTGTTGCAGCAATCAGCACATGCCATACATTGATTTAAGGACGTGACATGACACTTAGTAACATACAGAGTCACCATGCAGTCCCTGAATGAAAAGGCCATCACCTTTGGCACAGTGGAGGGGCAGTGAAAAGGAGGAAGGTCTTCACCTCAGGAAGATGGATGAACACAGTAGCTGCCACGGCAAAGATGGCACCCAACCAGGCAGTGCCACTCGACGATGGTGCCATGGTTCAGAGCCAGCACTGCATATCAACAGGGTCACTATAACTCGGTAGCAGAGGGACTTTTCCTTTTTTTGTTTTCCCCAAGCATATTAATACTAATGTACTAGTGGATGAATGACTAACTAGTACATTGTCTTTTCTCAGTTGGGAGCTGAAAATCCTGACAGCATTGGTGCTGTGTTGAATAGCAAAGATGAGCAGAGAGAAATTGCTGAAACTAGAGAAACTTGCAGGTCAGTTGAGCAACTTGCTTTTATAAAGTGAGATGTTAACATTGTGAAAGGATTGTTGTTGTAATAATCTTAGGCATGAAGTGTTTTGTTACGAGCAACCCCTAAATTAAGATGTCGCAATTACCTGGTTTTTACTGTTAATTTCCAAGTTAGTAAATATCTGTTTTCTAAATAGAATAAGTTCTCATTTATAGATTACTTAGAAAATGGAATGCTAGACTGAGAGTTAGTGTGTGTGTAGTGAATATATTTTATAAGAACCTGCACTTGACCTTGAAAGGTTTTTATTTGATAATTCACTGACTCAGACCCTGAGTTACAAAGGAGATCAGTTCCAGTGTGCCTTGCTGTCAGATTTATAGGGAAGGCGCAGCATATGCATGTGGTTCTTAGTTAGCCACAGAGCCTTTCAGTGGGTTAAAAGTTGCAAATTGAAAGTGAATGTGATAAAGAATTTGTTGTAAGGAGTGATTCAATCCTATCAAAACGAGAATATTTTCATAGAGCAGTGAAGGGCAAGTACATTGTTGTGCTGTTGCTCCCAAGTCCAAGCTTATTAGTATGTTGTTTCCAACCCAGAGACTTAGTCTGTCTTATTTTTTTTTTATCATGAATGTAGATTGAGATTAAGTTGCTATGTAATATAGAAGTTTCTTTTTGCAGTATATCCCTTTACCAATTGATTTTACCCTTTGGTGCTTTCTCCTGAAAATAAAATACAGAATTATTAATATAACAGCTTGTGACTTTTTTTTATGATTTATACTCTGAGTAAATAGCTACTTTGTCTTCAAAAACTGACTCAACAGCACCCAAAGACAACAAAAATAAAACTTTTCCTTGTTCTATTATTAAGAAATTTGTATGTTAGATACACTTATATACTTCTTACATACCTGTGAGTGATACATAGCATTTTAATTTTCAGGGCTTCCTATGATACTTCTGCTCCAAATGCAAAACGTAAGTACCTTGATGAAGGAGAGACAGATGAAGACAAAATGGAAGAATATAAGGCAAGTAGAGAATGGAGCTCTTTTATATACATGAAAAAATAATTCCTTGCCATCACCAATCCTTTAGAAAAGCAAAGCTTGAGGAAAGACTGAATTTTAAAATGTGCTGAAATAATGATCGTAATGTGTATCCTACCAGTTAAATTAAAACCTTCCCTTACTATCAGTTTCCTCATCCTAAATTAAATGTTGTATGCAATAAATTAGGTGACTTATTTGTAACACTTAGCATAATGCCTAATAAACACTTAGCATAAGGCAATGATATGCTTAAAGAATATGTGCGGAGGTAAATGCCTCAGAGATATTTGATGGCCAACAGATTTAAAAGAGGTTGTTGCAAGGCTGTCTTTTAGAGTTCTGTTATCTCATGTTGCAATATAGAACAATTTAAAATTTTGAGAATTCATGGGCTAGACAACATGTAGAATCATTTTAGAAAGAGGCCAAATAGCTACCCAACTAATGTACTTAGAATTGAAGACTAAAAAGACTTAGTTGGAAAGAAAAAAAATCTACCTGTTTTTGTTTTGTTTTTTTGAGGGGGGGAGGGCAGGCATCACTGCGTCTGGTGGTCATGGGCGCTACCCAGTCCTGCTCCTAAGAGCTGCCGCTGGATTTGAACCACCAAACCCGCAGGCTGCAGTATCGCACTCAACCACTTACGCCACCGGGGCTCATCCCTAGCTCTGTTTTTTAAGTTAATTGTACAATTATACTTACTAAAGGAGAGAATGCATGGTACCAGTAAATTTTTCGGAAATTTAAATCCTTTGGAAATAAAACCTCAATACTGTCTTGTGTGTGTTTTACATTTTAATATGTGCTAGTGTATATTTATAAATTTGTGATTATGTTTCATTGAACAATATGAAATTACTGATAGGCTAGCAAGTTGTTTTACTTTTAACAGTAATTCTATAGAGCTTTATGTAAAATAAATTTGCCCCACAGTGGTCATATCTTTCATGATTAGAGATAAATTCTGATATTTGTAGTATATATGAGGTAGTTTTAGATAGCTTAGTCAACCAAAAATTAATTTCTAGAAACTAGTTCTGAAGATACATAAGCAGCACATATAATTAACTAGTGAGATGTAATAATAGATTAAAAAGTAAAGAGTTCAGTATTTAATTTTAATAGTAATTTGAAACATTTATTATATACTAGGGAAATACACTGCTTATGCTGAGTCTTGATTTCAGTGTCAAAATCTGAAAAATATTTTCCCTAGGTACATTGTTTATTTGATTCTCCCTTCCCCAGGATGAACTAGAAATGCAACAGGAGGAGGAGAATTTGCCATATGAAGAGGAGATTTATAAAGATTCTAGTACTTTTCTTAAGGTAAATAAGTCACTTCTAAATCTTATAAGTCTTTATATTTTAGCTTTGTGCCTGAAATATTTAAAAATCAACCTTTAAAGAGTTTTTCCAATTTTGCAAAATAGTAATCACTTGGAATAACTCATGGAATTTCCTTTTGTATTGACATTTTAGGATGAGGTAATGGCTTTTTAACATATGTAGTTCCTGAAGTTCTACACTTACAATTTTTGTTCTGGTCTTTTAAATAATACTAATTTTTAAAGTCAATCAGTTTGTTTGTGTTTTGTATAACCTCGTAATAAAACTTGTTTTAAGGATAGTGTTAATATGCTTTCTCAGTGCATACTGTTAATTTTGACTTTTTCCTTAGGGGACACAAAGCTTAAACCCTCATAATGATTATTGTCAGCATTTTGTAGACACTGGACATCGACCTCAGAACTTTATCAGGGATGTAGGTATGTCACATTTCCTAAGATTGTTGTTTACTCTTTAATGATATGCATGCAATTTATTCATTTTCTAGATACCTCTAAGAAAATTGTATTTCTCAGCTTGGCATCCCTTTTCTGTTCTCAGTATTTACAGTCCACCTTTATTTTCCCCGAAAGGTTGCTGTTGATGCACTGTTGTTTGCTGGGCATCACTGAGTCCATTTTCACTCGGAGTGGCCCCTGTGTCAGCCTAGCAGTGCCCTGTTTGGGGCTGGACTCCATACAGGGCAGATTGCCAGGCCTGTCTCCTCTGGAGCAACTGGACTGGCTCCAACTGCCCCTCTTCTCTGAGGAGCTGCATGCTTAACTGTTGTGCCTCCAGCACTCCTGTCAAGATGTCACTCCCCTGTTTTCCTTTTCCTTCTCTTCTCCCTTTTCTCCCTCTGTCCTCTTTGCTTTTTCTCCTGTTCATATCTTTCTTTGCTTCTGTTTGGGCTTATGATTAGCCTTTAAACTTATATATACACGTATATGTGTATGTATATATAAACATATTGCTATAAGTTTGATCAACTTGATAGTAATGGAGTTTAGAAAAAATTTTGGGCTGAGCCCCAGTAGCGTAGTGGTTGAGTGCGGGACTGCGGCCCACTGGCTTGGCGGTTCAAATCCAGCAGCAGCTCTCAGGAGCACCAGAAGGCAGGGATGCCCAAAAACACAAACAAAAAAAACAAAAAAAATGTTGAGCTTCCATGCAGTTAACCCATTGAAAGTTATGAAAAAGTGTGTTTTGTTTTGTTTTTACAGTATTCACTCTATTGTCAATAGTTTTTCATTTCTTCTAAAGAAACACTGTACACTTTGTTAGTTTCCCTTCCCTGGACATTTGATTGGTTTCTTTCATTTAGCTTAATGATTTCAAGCTTCATCAATTCCACTTGTGTGTCAGTATTTCATTTTTATTGCTAAATCCTATTCTATTGTATGTATATATTACATTTTATTTATCCATTCATCCCTTAATGGACATTCGTTATGATTGTTTCTCTTTTGGCTGTTAGGAGCAGCATTGCTATGAGCATTCACATAGAGGATTTCATTTGGGTCTCTGAATTTCTGCTGGGTGTGCTGTGTTTTATGCAAATAGCATTAATTATGAGATTTTTGGAAAACTGCCCACCTCCACATTAGCCTATGTGAGTTATATACAAAAATGCAGTATACCATGGAGTTGAATTGTTCAGTCATATGACAATTCTCTGTTTACATTTTTGAGAATCTGCTCAACTGTTAGCCAAGCAGCTGCATTATTTTATCCTTCTAGAGAATTATTCATCGGACTGCTAACAACCAGGCCAGCAGTTTGAAACCACCAGAGAAAGGTGAGGCTTTCTCTTCCCGGAAAGATTGAGAAGTCTTGTAAACCACAAGGGCCCTTCTGCTCGGTCCTTCCCGCGGGTCTGCTGTGGGCTGGAAGGGACCCCCGGCAGTGAGCTTGGTTGTGCGGAAGTCAGCGTGCGTAAAGACGGCAGTGTCTTCAGGTCTGTGTACCATGTCTCTTTTGAGTGTAGCCATTTGCATTAGTTTGCTTGCGTGGCTTTAGCAGAAACAGGACAAGTGAGTGGCTTTTTAAAAAGTTGATTTTTTTCTTTCTCTCAGTTTAGGGAGGCTAGCCTGAAGTCAGGCTGATAGTTGTACTGAAAAGTTCTCTGTCCACTGGGGAAAATCTGTATCTCAGCTTCTTCTACTGTGTTCCTTTTTTAACAATCTTTTCTTATTTATGTTTCCTTGCCTCGGTGCCTTCTCTTTTTCTATTTTAAAAGTGATTGGTTCAAAACACCTTGTGTTTCTCTAGCATATTTCAAACTTGCTCATAATGCTATATTGCACAAATAATAGGATACCAAAAAATCCATTGCTTTCAAGTCAATTCCAACTCAAAGTGATTTTAGATGGAATTGTCATAGAAACAGATAGCCTTTCTCTTTCTCCCATGGAGCAATTAATAGGTTTGACCACTTATATGCAATTAGCAGTCCAATGCCTAACACATAGTGCCACCAGGGCTCCTTGAGGAAACAACACTATAGTGTAGGCATAACTTCTCTCTTTTTTTTTTTTGTGGGCATCACTGCCTCTGGTGGTCGTGGGCGCTACCCAGTGCTGCTCCTGAGAGCTGCCGCTGGATTTGAACCGCCAAGCCCACAGGCTGCAGTTCCGTATTCAACCACTTATGCCACCGGGGCTCAGCTAACTTCTCTCTTTAAAAAGCCAAAAACCTTTTATGCTTTGGGAAACCAAGAGATCTTTGTGACTTTCTTTATTGCAATGTTCAGTTTAATGCAGTAATTTGCAGCTGAATGCACAGTATCTCTGACGTATGCTTGTGTGTATAAAATTATTGCACATTGAGGAAAAGAATTTTCTATTTAGTAGATAATTTAGACCTAACTCTGTTGTGATTGAAGCCTAAAACTATAATAAAATCTTTTTTGTTGGTTTGTTTTTGTGTTTGTGTTTGTGTTTTGGGCATTGCTTCCCTCTGGTGGTGGGAGTAGGAGGCGTCCAGCCTTTGCTCCTGTGGAACCGTTGCTGGAATCGAACCTCCATCCCAGTGGGCCGCAGTCCCGCACACAACCACTACACCACCAGAGCTCAGCCCCAATAAAATCTTAAAAATATGTTTTATTTGAAATTTAAACAGTAAGATATCTTTTGAAGATCTCTCATGATTACTCTTTGGGGTTATTGATATATCTTAGTTTTTAAGTGAAGTTTATGTCACATTTGTTTTTATGACTATCTTTTCTGCACAGGGAAGGAAAGCCCAGTAATAACTTTGAGATCTTTGATAATTCTACTTTTAATTGTTTATTTAAACTGGCATTATGCAGTTTTACATAAAATCTCATCTGAGGTTTAAATATACCAAGTATATATTTTTTTAAGATATGGAGAAAAATTGTTTTTAGTATCCTCTGTAGGGTTTGTGAGGAGTTCTAGTGACATGATAGGTTATGCACTAGGCTTTAACCTCCACATCAGAAGTTCCATAAGGATTTATAGCCCTGGAAATCTGAGAGAACAGTTTTACTCTTCCTGTAGCGATCAGTATGAGTTAGAACAGATTCAATGACATTAGGTTTTGTTTGTTTGTTTACCTTTGTGGGACTTAAATTTTTCTCAAGATCATAAACTGGGAATATATTGTATATTTGGAATATAATAATGTACAGCTATAATATCTTTAAAGCTACAAACATTTGAAAAAAACTATAAACATTTATTTGAGATCACTGATATAACAACTCTGTCAATCTAGTCTTCATATTTTTTTGCTAATCCTCTGCCGAGCTTAATATCTCTCTCTAACAACTGTTTCTCCTGACAGCATGACCACGGTACATGAAATCAAGTCTTGCCCTCCTCATCTCCAAGGCACCTTGTGGTTGCATTTCTTCCAAGACTTAGTTGTTCATTCTTCTAGCTACCCATGGTATAGTTAGTATTTTTCACCAGCACAATGATTCAAAGGCATCAATTCTGCATTATTTATTTATTACCCAAAATATCCACAAATTGCATATGAAGTGATTTAAAATACGCTGGTTTGGGTCAGAAGCATGTCCTTAAAGCTCCCTCTTTCCTTTTTAAGGACTTTTAGCAAGACTTGTATTATAGATTCGTGACTGCAATACATCGTTTTGATTTTTTGATGACTGCTGCTATGAGCATTGACTGTAGATCCAAAGAAAAGGAAGTACTTGATACTTCAGTTTTTTTCCTCCATTTACAATGTTTGTTGTCTTTTGGTCCAGTTGTGAGAATTTTTTATTTTCTTTACATTGAGCTGTAATCCATAGGGAAGGCTTGTCTTTGATCTTCATCAGCAAGGCCTTAAAAAGTTCTTTTCGAAATAGAGGCAAGTACTAGGAGGCAAAGGACATTTATAGAAGTTTAAATACAGACATGTGCATATGTAAATATAATTATACATAATGATAAGGAAATATATCTATGTACATATATTTATATGTTAGATATTTAGGCAGCAGAAGAACATTGGATCTCCACTCAAGAACTTCCTCAACACAAGAACACTTTGTTGGACTGAGCCCTGGTGGTGTAGTGCTTGAGTGCGGGACTGCAGCCCACGGGCTTGGTGGTTCAAATCCAGCAATGGCTCTCTAGGAGCAAAGCTGGGTAGCTCCCACGACCACCAGAGGGCATTGATGCCCAAAACAAACAAGCAAAAGAACACTTTGTTCTAATAACCCACTATTTTGTGATGCTCACTTTCCCTGACACGAGCACTGAAGACAAAGCAAATACATAAGAAAGTATAGTGAAGAAAGCTGATGGCACCCGGGTATCAAAAGACATAGTATCTGGGGTCTTAAAGGCTTGAAGATAAACAAACAGCCATCTAGCTGAGAAGCAACAAAGCCCACAAGGAAGAAACACACCAGGCTGTGTGATCATGCGGTGTCTATGGCATCAGGTATCAGAAATCAAAGACCAAGAATAAAAAATCATATCAATGTGAATGAAAGGGAGGGTGTAGTGGAGATTCAAAGCCCATCTGTAGACAATTAGACATGCCCTTACAGAAGGATCACAAGGAAGAGATAGCCACTTGGTGCAGTATAGCACCAATGAAACATACAACTTTCCTCTAGTTCTTTATTATTTCCTCCTGCCCACTCTCATGACATCCTTTCTTTCTACCTTACAAATCTTGCTAGACAGAGCATGTACATTGGTACAGTTAAGAGCTTGCAGCACAGGAATCCAGGACAGATAAACCCCTCAGGACCAAGAGTGAGAGTAGCAATACCAAGAGGGTAAAATAATTTATAAACTCAAGGGTTCGTGAGGTTGAGTGAGGGGGAAATGAACTGATATCAAGGGCTCAAGTCGAAGGAAAATGTTTCGAAAAGGATGACAACATATGTACAAATGTGCTTAACACAATGGATGGATGTGTGGATTGTCATATGAGCTGTAAGAGCCCCCAATAAAATGAATAGAAAGCCAAAGTCCTTTTCTCTTTGAGTAGGCAAACTTGTGTCATGCATACTGCAGGTTGCTAATAAGCCTCCTTTACTCCTAATACTAAAAGCCCTCATGGTGTATAGCAGTTTGCACCTCAAGGTCAGCAGTTCAAAACCACCAGTTATTTTGAGGAAGAAAGCCCATTATTTACACTCCCATAAAGAGTTACAGTCTTGGAAACTCGCAAGGGCAGTTCTATGCTGTCCTGTAGGGTTACTGTACATCATACTCAACTTGATGGCAGTAACTTTGTGCATTTACCTGAAATGCTGCTTCTTCAGCATCGTGGATTGTTTGTGCAGTTTACAATTTGAATAAATAAGGAGGGTGAAAGGATATGATCCTGATGCACACCTTTCCTGATTTCAAACCACTTGCTGTCCCCTTATTATGTCTATGTACAGGTTCCTTATGAAGTGTTCTGGAATTCCTATTCTTTACAATGTTTACAATGTTATCCATAATTTGTGATACTTCATAAAGTCAATGCTTTTGCATAATTTGTGATATTTCACATAGTCAACATAGAACAGGTCAACATCCTTCAGGTATTTTCTGCTGTCAAGACCCATCCGATATCAGCAACAATAGCCCTCGTTACATGTCTTTTGGATTTCAGTTGAACTTTTGTCAGTTCTCTGTCTATATACTGCTTTGACAATTTTTGAGTTATTGAACTTGCATAGGAGCAAGTTGAAACTAAAGACAATCAAAAGAAGTCCATGAGAACCAAAAATTAACTGTTCCTCAGTTTGCCCTAGGGATTGTTTTTCACTGAAGATATAAGGTGCTTCATCATCTGTTCCACAAATGTAGTTCTACACATGATGTACTCATATATAGGCACCTTTTATGTAGTTGAAAGAAAGAGATTTCCATTGACTAGGTCATTGATTTTGCAACATCTGTCATGTGATCTATATGATGCTCAATCACCAAATCTGTTTCCCAACTAATGAACCTTCTGTTTCCAACTTTTGCATTCCAGTCATCAGTAATTGTCAATACATCCTAATTGCATGCATAAACAATTTTGTGATTAGAGTTGGTGAAAATCTTTGGCATTAGTGACTGGTATGGAAATTTGAGTAGTAGTCACATTAACTGAATAATCACATTATTACAACGTTTAACTCAGGATAGATCTTGAACTGTCCACTTTGATTATGAATGCAGTGTGATTCCTTTTCAACTCATTCTTCCTGGCATAGTAGACTATATGATGGTCTGATTCAGAGTAGCCAATATCAAGCCATTTAAGCTCACTTATGCCTAAGATGTCTATTGTGGAGTGTTCCATTTCATTTTGACCACTTCCAGTTTTCCTAGAGTCATAAACTTCATACATTCTATGTTCTGATTATTAATGGATATTTGCAGCTATTTTTTTTCTCATTTTAGGGAGAAGGGCCAGAAATCTACTCCTAAATAATTGGCCAGTGAAAACTTTATGACTAGCAGCAGAACATTGTGTGCTATAATGCCAGAAGATAAGCCTGTCCGTTTGGAAGGTATTCAAAATACAACAGGGGAAAGCTACCTCCTCAAAGTAGAGTCTGCTTAATGAAATGGACGCAGTTACGTTTGTGGTGCATTCTTTTGCTGATGGGGCACCACCACTCAAAGTGAGAAGAAACATCTGCAAACATCCAATTAATACATGTGAGAAATTAAGAATACGAGAAATAAAACTAGATTTTGAATGCGTGGATTTTTACCTGCAGGGTGATCAAGTATGAAATGTGTAGCCAAAATGTTTTTAAGTACTCAAAATTAACTTTAAACAATAAGACAAATGCGGTGTGTGTGGTTTTGTTTTGTAGAGTGCTCATAACCTTTGAATTCCTCGCTATTCTCCCCAGGATTAGCTGACAGATTTGAAGAGTACCCTAAACTAAGAGAGCTCATCCGGCTGAAAGATGAGTTAATAGCCAAATCGAACACTCCTCCTATGTAAGTGTTTTATTGATTTATTTATGTTTCTAATGTTGGTTTAAAACATCAATCTTCTTATAGCATTCTTTTTATAAAACATGTCAATGCCTATCGAAGATAAGATTTTGCTGCTTCTTTGTAATAAAATATGTTAATCCAAAACTATAGTTTTGAATACACAGTACTCCTTTAATATTTCCAGCTTTATGGATAGATTTCTTAGTATCTTTAAATTATGCTTTCTTCTTAAAAAGTTATTCATGTCTGTTCTAGTCCTGATAATTTTTTTTAAGCTTTAGATATAATATTCTTTTCAGTAAGTAATTTGTTTAATGTGGAAAGTTTACACAATTTATGTGAATAAGAAAACAAAAGAGAAATAAATTTTTTCTCAGTTTGAGTGGCAATATTCTTAATATTTTAGAAGATGATATGAGTCATTCTCTAGGAGCTTGTAGTAATTTGTATTGGACAGTTTGATAAGACAATTAATAGAAACAATTTTACTAACAACAAAATTAATGGCAAATTTACTCAAAACTCGCTGGTGTCACGTTGATTTCCACTGCTAGAGTGCCCTGAGTGGAGTGAGCGTCACTGCCCACTGGGGTGTGTGCACTGTAAGTGTTCGCTGGAGCAGCCAGCCTCATTCTTCTGGGGAGCCGGGAATGGCTCACACTGTTGGCTACACTACTAGATCGCCCGCTCCCTATTGGGTAATTGTTTTTTGGAGGGAGGGTTTTAAATCTTAAGAGTGTAAAAGCTAGAGGTCTATGTTTTGAATGCTGTGTGGATTATGATCTTACAGTGCAGTATAACTCTTAGAAATAGCTTGTGCTATCTGTTGTGTACAAAAGAAAAACATTAAAAAAGGCATAAGAAAGTCATTGTAGTAGCTGCCTTGTTACTATTCTGTAAATGGGGTTGATTAGTATTGAGTAGTTTAGTTCGTTACTGCCTAGAAGAGATTTGAGTATCTCTGACTTGATTTTTATATCTGAATCAAATAGGTATTTACAAGCAGATATAGAAGCTTTTGACATCAGAGAACTAACGCCCAAATTTGATGTGATTCTCCTGGAACCCCCTTTAGAAGAATATTACAGAGAAACAGGGATCACTGCTAATGAAAAATGCTGGACGTGGGATGATGTATGATTAAACTTTCTATATTATCATATATTATTGATTTTTTTAAAAGACTGTTGCATTGAAAATGGTATTGCAATTTACTATTTGATAGATAAATAATTTATAAATAATGATTTCTAATCTGTATTGTGACTAAGTCTTTAAATACATTGAGAGATATTTCTACTGATTCTCTTACATTGCAAAAATTGAACAGATAGGGGGTGTTTAAACTGAAGACTCCTAATCTCTGCATTACACTCTTTGCGTATATAGCTAGAAAAATTAACAAATAGAATGATTAGTAACTCATCTTGTATTAGATTCGGTAAAGACCAGAGCATAATGGTATATAACAGAATCCCTAGTCTTCAAGAAGCTTACAGTATAGTGGATTAAAAGGATGCACAAATACATGATTTCAGTAAATTACTATTGTTGTGATAAAATTATATTTTTCTAAATAGTATTATGTAAGCTGGTAGCTTTAGTTACATAAAATATTGTAGCAATCAATAACAGAAATAACTAGTAGCTCCTGTTGGAAAACTGCTATGTACTGGCAATGTACTTGGAATTCAAACTTAACTAAAACTCCATAGTCACCGTTAAGGAGCACACAGCTTAATGAGATAATTGCATGTTCGTTTTGTCGGTTTATAACAGAGAAAATTAGAAGGTGGGGAGAACCATTGATTAAACTCTGGGAAATGGGACATGTGAATGTAGATCAGGTGATATGTATGTGAGGTACCTGGTAGAAATAGATTAATTGGAATGTATCATGAAGAAAGATGGGGGAAGATATTCTGAAGAGAAAAAACAGCTAGGGCAGAGAACTGTAACTGGGCCCACAGTCAAGTGGACTCAGACGCACAGCGACCAGAGTTTCCAAGACGGTAAATCTTTTTAGGGCAGCGGACAACCTTACTGTTCTCCCAGCGTCACTGGTGGATTTGAACTGCCAGCAGCGCAAGTAGCAGGAAACAATTGCTTGGTTTGTGGCTGGGGAAGGTATATCCTATAGTGTTGTTGGAACCTACTTGTGTATAAGCTGAGTTTTTCAGCACATTTGTAATGCAGTGTGGTAAAATTTGGTGTCTCAGCTGATATCGGGTTGGCTTACATGAGTATATATGATAGGTTGGAACCACTTGTTCTTACATCACTTCAGAAACTTAAAACTTTTACCCTGGAGTCCTTAAAGAGTCCTTCAGAAGTTTTAATCAGATGAATAGCATGGTCAAATTGCTGTATAGAGGCTGGCTAACAGTAAAGAAGTGTGGAAAGAAAGGAATAGTTAATAGTTACCACCATCCTTTGTATGCTTTCTCCCACGCAGCAGCTGGTGGGATTTGAACTCCCCACTTTGTGGCTAGCAGCCCATTGCCTATCTACCCACAAACATGACTCCTCCCTTTGTTTTATGACCCTCCCAAACCTACTGCCAGAGAGTTGAGTTCAGTTTATTGTGACATTATAGGATAGAGTATAGGGTCTACACTCTATGATTTTAGAGGCTTTTAATCTTTACAAAACCAGGCAGTTTCATCTTTCCCCAGTGAGCTGACTGATAGAGTCAAACTGCTGATCTTGCCATTAACAGTCCAACAGAGCATGCTCTTCGCCACCTGGGCGCTTCCTTTAGATGAGACTATACCTAAACAAAGTATCTTTAGGTGGCACCATAAATGATAAAGAAAAAGTGTTTGGGTTTTATAAGCATCTTTCAAAGAGTTAGTATATATTGGTTAAGGACATAAACATTTTAAATGCAATGCAAATAGTAATTTGTTTAATTTTTTTCTGATGTGAGTTATCAGTATTTTTAGCTATACCACATAAAAACTTATACATATATGTGTGCATTCATATATATGTCCATATTTGTATCATTGAAAAAATGATTGTTACTATACTATAAAAGTAATTGATAGAGAAATATCAAGACTTAAGCCTTAAATGTAAGACTAAATAGATTTATTTGTACATCATATATATTATTTTCACTGTTACCATCAAATATTTCTTTCTACCTATATGCATTAGGGATGATACAATTGTAACACGTGACTCTGTTTCCTAGAAGTTAACTAGAGAAATTTAAAAACTTCTTAAATGAAACTAAATTCTTGCTTGAATTATGATTTCTAATGCTTGTTAGAGTTTTTGAGTTACAATAATTTAATAAATATAAAAAGCAACACAATATATATGTAAATATGTATAAATGCATTCTCTCTCCACAGAAAAGATTTTTTAACAAGAACAACCCCAGAAAATATATGTATCCACTAGTTGTGAGATTATATTAGCTTGTTAACTTTTAAAGAAACTGGAGAAAGTTTTCATATAGAATGGTTTTTTCTGCAGTGATTTATAGGAGAATATGTAAAATTTTACATTTGAATTATTAATGAACTTTTAAAAATGTGACACACTTAACATCTACAAGGCAAACAAAAGTAATAGATTACATCAAGGTTTTCTTATATTACAGATTTTATTACCTATTTCAATAAAATATGCATATTGACTTACCTAGAACTAAACACTGTTATATTGCATGTTTTTGAGGTCCTAACTATGGGGTCATTTCATTTCATTCTTTTCATATCAGTTTTTTCTTTCATATTATAGTATCTACATTAAAATAACAAAATCTTAAAAAATTTCCTAATTCTTGAAATGTTTCTTTATCAACTGTATATTAGAATAACTGTTGGAATAAGTGTGTATACATGTGCATACATGTGCCTATTTGCATATAATAAACAAAAGCAGCACTAGAATCAGTAATTTTTTTAATCCACATTTCATTTATTTAGAATGCATTCAAATTAAATGTTCACTTGATAAAAAAGATATTTGGTTCATATCTCTTTTTGACCTTGCTGTACAAATAAAATCCCAGGAGCATTAAGTGGTCGCTGTACCACATGATACGGAAAAAGGACCATTTATCCAGCTTATTTCCTGAGAAGGAAACCCTCCTACATCATTCAGCCCAGCTACAACATCTGAAACTGGCCCCAGTCTATAGTAGCAGGCCCCATGGGATTCCTGAAGAGTCCTTAGTCCTTAGGCTTGTAAACTCCTCAGTGAACACACCTTCAATGTATTTTCACAACCCATCACAATCCATATATCCAACCATTATATGTCAAACACATTTGTACATTTGTTCTCATCATTCTCAGAACATTTGCTATCTACTTGAGCCCTGGTATCAGCTCCTTATATTTTCCCCGCCCTCTCCGCTCCCAGTATCAATAAATTTTAAAGATAAAATTGATTTCCTATTTTATTTTCTAATTAAAAGAACACATATTGAGAGTTTTGATAAATTATAATTTAGGTTTTATACCGCATTGGTTTTGTTTCCTTTAGATTATGAAGTTAGAAATTGATGAGATTGCAGCACCTCGATCGTTTATTTTTCTGTGGTGTGGTTCTGGAGAGGGATTGGACCTGGGAAGAGTAGTAAGTTGATGCTTTTTTTCTAAAGTGGGTTTTTTAACTTATAGGAAAAATGTTGCATATATGGTTTTAAGATCTGTATGTATTCATGTAAAAGCTGAGTTTTTCACACCTTTTTAATGCAGTTTTTGTGGTAATGTTAGGCCTTGGCTGATAGATGGGTTGCCTTATACTTGACTGTGTATGGTATATCATTTTACTCTTTGCATCTTAAATAGTAAAATAGAAGTTCTGTTCAGAAGAGAATGTTAGAAAGTCAGTGAACTAGCACAGAAGGTAGACTCGGCGCTTTTAAAAGGTATATTTTTATAACTTTATGAAGAATACAAGTTAGAAATGAGAAACTAAATTGCACTTCATTAAATACTGTCATGTTTTGCCCATCATGAGTAGCTAAAAATGTGTTCTGAATAGGATTGAGTCATGATTACCAACTGGGAGCTCAGTCAGATGGAAAAGGTACTGTATATACTTGTGTATAAGCTGAGTTTTTTGTTTTTGTTTTATTGGCATCACTGCCCTCTGGTGGGAGTGGGTGGCCCAGCCTTGCTCCTGGAGAGCTGCTGCTGGATTTGAACTGCCAAGCCAGTGAGCCTCAGTCCTGCACACAACCACTGCACCACCGGGGCTCAGCCCCTAAGCTGAGTTTTTCAGCACATTTTTAATGTAGTTTTTGTGGTAAAAGTAGGTGCCTTGTCTGATATTCAGGTTGGTTTATACTCGAATATATATGGTAACTTAGTGCCTGGAGCACACTACAGTTTATTTAATTGAAAGAATGAATAAATGAATGAGAAAACAATTTATAAGATCACATCTATTTGTAGCTTTTTTTCAATAAGTATTTTAGATTTCAAAATGAAAAACTTAAAAGGTGGCTTCAGAAAATGAAATATGTTGTTATGTCCAAGAATAATAATGGGTGTTGTGATTGTCAGTAGTTTCAGTTTGGGTCTCAGTTTTGCTGCTGATAGAGTTTGAACAAGAAGATAGCTATTTGCTTTCAGTGCCCTCTGTTCTCATTTCACACCTTTGATTTTTAGAGTGTGTTACATGGTAATACACAGCTGACCTCATTTAATTATGCGAAGTTGAGCCTATTTGAGAGAGGAGGGGTTTACATAGCATTAGACAATAATTGAGTAGGACTATATTGAAATAAGTGTGTTCAGATTGTAAAATTGTGTGATTGATGACTGCATCAGGTCCGTGTTGTCCGTTGGAGCCAGGTGGGTGCCCTCACTGTTTCAGTCATTTACCCAAGCGCAGGACCTATTGGGATAGCTCCTCTCCTTTGCTTGCAGTGACCCTGTAACAGTGACCCTTAGCTATGGAAAAACTAAGAAGAGATACAAGGGGGCTTCAAAAAGTTTGTAGAAATTTTTTAAAATTCTGTTTTTTCACAAGCTTTTTGAAGCCCTTTCATATAATGCATGTATTAAAGGCATATTGGCATTTACCTTTTTAGAAGTCTTTATCTTTTGGATTTTCTTCCCCTATCTCAAATTAGGTTGCAAATTATTAAGGTTTGTTTTCTTCTTATTATTGTTTGTGCAATTAATTGTGTGAAAACAGATATTGCAAAAGGGTTGGGATGCACGATTCATAGATGGTATGTAGCCTTCTCTCCTTTTGTTCAGGATTGGTTCCTAAGATTTGTTTAATTGGCGTTCCTTCTTATAATAGTGGATTCAATACAATACTTTTGTGGTTGACTTACTTCACTCAGCTTAATAATTTCTAGGTTCCCTTATGGCTGTGGTGTTTATTTAGGGATATACAGTAGTAGTCGATTGCATATTTACCAGTTTTTTTTTTCCACCCTTCCACTGTTGGGCTTCTGGGCTGTTTCCAGTTTCTCACCATTGTGAATGAGTGGTGCTGCTGTGAACATGGGAGAGCACGCCTCCGCTTGTGTCGTGTCTCTTATTTCTTTAGGGTATAGTCCTACTAGTGGTATTGCTGGATCATTTTGGATTTCAGTTTCCACTTGCTTTGAGTATCACCATTTGGTTTTTCACAGTGGCCGTATGTGTTTACAAGTCCACCAGCAGTGTGTAAGAATTCCGATCTCCCCGGCCTCTCCAACATTTGTTGTTGGTTTTTTTCGTGCTAGCTTTGTAGATGTAAAGTGGAACCTCATTTTGGTTTCAATTTGCATCTCTCCGATGGCTAGTGATTGTGGGCATTTTTCATGTGTGTGTTAACATTTGTGCTTTATTTTTGGTGAACTGTCTATTCATGTCTTTTCCCTGTTTCTTAATTGGTTCTCTTATTATTGAGCCGTTGTCATGAAAGCAGATCTTGATGGGAAAAATTATAGAAACTTTCTACATTAGAAATACTTTTCTTTTTGTAAATCAGTGTGTAAGGTAATGCAAAAGTTAGTCTTTATGATGTATATTGAGCATCCAGTATATAAGAATAGACATTAATGCCTATTCTTGAAATTTTAAAGTAAAAAATTGTGGCATTTTGAGATGACTCATGTTATCCAATGAAAACATTTCTGAAAAGTGCATAGATTTATCTTTCACTATCACATTGTACTAGATCACAGCTTATCCAGTATATTGCAGTATTTTCTTATTTCCCTCCTACTTTGCTGTTAAATTGACTAAAGGTAAGGATAATGCTTTATTCATAGCATTACTGCCTGAAAATAGCCATAAGTTGTCAAAAATGCTACTTCAAGGAGAGTAGTGTGTAACTGATATCTATCACCTAGTTATAGTTGACAGATCCAAAATTCAGTCTTCTAAGCTATATAAAGATAAAAGTCTTAACCTATAAAATTGATCTCCAATAAAGAGTTAGACATAAATAAGTGTCTTTGAAGTTTTTCAAGTTGATGCTATCTTACATGAAAATAAAATTTTATTAGACTATTTTCACTTGGAAATAAGTTACAGATTAGAAATATTTCCACATTAGTTAGCTTTGTCAGAGAATATAAAATTGAGGAATCTTTGAATTGTTGAGTAATTAAAGAAGAGTTGTGTGTCTCCTCCATAGTTTAAAAGTCCATCACAGAGGACCAGATATTGTAGGCTTCCTTTTATACTACAGTTTCGAAGTAGATAAATTAGTAGAGATAGAACAGTAGATTAGTGGTTGGCTGCTTTTGTGGAGTTGAAGCTGATGGTCAAAGAGTATGGGATTTCCTTTAGGACCAGTTGGGATATTTTGAAATTAATTGTGATCTTGGATTCTCAATTCTTTGAATATAGTAAAGTTATTAAATTCTGTACTTTAAACGAGTAAGTTAGGAGGATATGTGATACATTGATACAATGTGATTTTTTTCAATATAGCTATTAAAGTAATTTAAAAATTTTTAAACTAGCATTTATTGAAAACAGCAACAACTCACTGCTCTCATGTCACTTGAGACTCACAGTGACGCTATTCATGGTTTCTGAGACAGAAATCTGTGTAGGAACAAACAGCCTGAGCTTTCTCCCCAGGAGCAGCTGCTAGGTTTGAACCCCTGACCTTGTGATTAGCTGCCATCATCTAATCCACACTACCACATGTAGCCTCTTTACTGGTAATAGTAGACATTAGTATTAAAGCATTGTAACATCATGTACTCTTTATATTTTTCTACTTATTAACTTTATATATTATTCAAAATGTTTCTATCATTTTGTGTAATTACAGTATATTTCAAGACAAGCATTTCTTCTGTTTCTGCACCAACTACGATAAAATTACCATGCCTTATTGCAATTTAGAATCCCAAACAGGATCTTTACCTCCCCCCTTTCATTTCTAGTGTTTACGTAAGTGGGGTTATAGAAGATGTGAAGATATATGTTGGATTAAAACCAACAAAAACAATCCTGGGAAGACTAAAACTTTAGACCCAAAGGCTGTTTTCCAACGAACAAAGGTATTGTCCTTACTTTTTCATTTTCTTTGTTTTTATGGTTTTCTCTCAAGTTTACTAACAAAATACTTGTGAGTTTTCTTTACCTTGTAACAATGTCATTATTTTAAGAATGCATTTGAATTAATTTTAAGATGTTTTATTTACTATGTCAGATTGCCGTCCAAGTGCTAGAGGGAGCCCATTATCTATTAAACCCATTTTTTTCATAGAGTCTTTGAAGCTCCCTATGTATTTCGAAGTCAGATAAAGGCTTTTGGTACTTTTGACTTCCAGATGTTTTCCTTTTCTCTAGGACCACAAAGAACAGATGCTAATCAGGCGGAAAGCTTGCTCTAACTTTGAGGCCTGTGTTTCTCTCCTTCCTTTCTCTTGTCCTTCAACTCAATAGCCCTGAGGCCATGCACAAGGAGCCCAGAGAGCCTCTGCTTCCCATGACTCATCTCTGCCAGTATCAGTCACTCCTTCAGTCTTAGTGGTTAAGTGGGAGATTTAATTTCTGATTAAATCTTTCTTGAAATGGAAAATTCTTTTGAGGCTGTTTTAGTTATATAGTACTGCAATAACAGACACCATAAGTAAATGGCCGTAACTGACAGAAGTTTAGATTCCCACAGTTCAAGACTTTTGAAGTCAAATGTAGACCCTCGGCTCTGGGGGTGGGTGGGCTTTCTGTGTCTTCTCTGGAGCAAGGAGCAGCCTTGTTCGGCCTGCTTGTGCTTTGGTTGATCTTTAGGTAAATAGACATCCCCCCATCTCTGATTCTTTTGCTTGTTTCACGTCTTTTATATCTTAAAAAAGTTTGACTCAAGATACACCCTATGCTCACCTTGCCTCCTTAGCACAACAAAAGCAACCCATAAGTCAAATGCAGTATAACTACATGCATAGCTGTTATGAATTACAGCATGTATGTATACTGGGGGGAATAATTCAAATAGAACATCCCCAGATTCTTATCCTTACTACACTCAAGACATAGTCCTTTATCACACGATCTTAAAAAACTTAAAGTCTTACCTTCTGAATCATCTAAATCAAACATGAGCGAGCCTTCGGATATATTATATTCCAGTCTGACATATTTCTTCATCGGCGAACCTGTGAAATCTAGAACACAAGTTAGTGGTGAAACGGGTACAAGGGACACCTTTCTGTTTACAGATGGGAGACAATGTACGGAAAGATAGGATAACAGGAAGCAGGCAAGCCCAGCACTCAGCAGAACAAGTCGAATTAGCTCTCGAGACTTGAAAATAATCCTCTGTGCTCTGAGACTAGCTGCGTCATGCCCCTGCCCTAAACTTTCTGCATGTTGGCATGCTCTCAGCTTTCTAAACGAGGCTCCTTGACACTATATTCAACTCTGCTTCTAGAATGGCCTTTCTGTTGCTCCAGCTCTAGGTAGCTCCATTTCCCTAGTCCATTTGAGTGGCAACTTCACACCCTGACCCTTAAAGCTAACATTCTTCTGTCCCTTGGGCATGACACCACTACTCACAGAGCTTTGGGTGGCAGCTCCAATCCCTCAGGCACACCTAAAATGCATCCCACACTTACAACTCAGTTGGCAAAGCTCTGACACTCTGAAACCCTGGAGTCTGTGGTCTCATCCAAGAAACCATGCAGTCACTACTTTCTGTGCCCCTCTCAACAGTTCTACTGATCTGCAGATTGTACCAGGGATGGTCTTTTTGCTTTGTTTTGCCCCCTTGGAGTAAAACCAGTGCCATGCCTTTGGCCCATTTCCTGGCTGTACAATTCTAAGAAGCAGATTGTTCTTTCTCTCCCCTCTTTGTCTAAACTGATGGTTTCTCTGACCTGGTGGTTGCTTAGCTCCATCATTGACAAGCTTGATCTCTCCAGCAAACGATTGCGTGGCCACATCGCAGGTGAAAATTACGACACATATCTTTAATATGTCCAACAGAATTTTCCAAATTTTTTAAGTTTTGTTTTTCATTTTGCATGGTTCCTTTTTAAGCCCATCTCTCTCTTGTATTTTACTTAAAGTAACAAGGTGAAACCATGCAGCTGTTTTAGGCTCGTGCTTAGAAATCTCCTCAGTCAGCCAAGTTCATGTTCAGCCATCTGTTCATCATTTTCTTTTTAAAGCCTCGCCAGAAGTAATTCAATGCCTGTGTTTCTAGCAATGCTCTGTTGCTGGTACCATATGTATTCTCTAAGACAGGAACCTTCCTACTTTGCTTCACCTCCTTCGGATTCATCACCAATATTACCTGTGAAGTCAATATTGCCAGCAACAGCCTCTTCAAGGAAATCTAGGCTGTAACTCTCAGGCATACTAAACCTCTTCCAGCCTGTACCCATTAGCAAAGCCCACAGGTTGTTAAAGCAGCACCCAACTCTTCCAATGCCAAATCTGTCTCTTTATCTAGACAAAGGAGTTAGGATGACAACACTTATTTCTAGGTGCATAATGCAATCTCTAAAATCCGTAACAGAAGGAAACCTGAACTACCTTTGTTCTTAGGGGTTCATGGAGTCAAGTGACACACTTGTTTCTTATTCTGCCTCATTTCCTCCTACCAAAAAGATTTAGATTGAATAAAGGAGGCCAAAACACCAAATTTTTTGTCTGTTGTCGAGCACTTGAAAGTCTCCACTTGTGTTTCAGGTATCCCTTCAGTATATCAGCGAACCCCTGTAGTACAGTGGTTGCGCACCCACTGCCATCTGCGAGGTCAGCCTTTTGAACCAACCCATCGGCCACTCCATGGAAGAAAGATGTGGCAGCCTGTCCGTCAACATTCCTCCGAACTTGACGGGGCAGTTCTGCTCTGTCCTGCAGGGTTGCTGTGAGTCTGACTCAGCTCAGTGGCCGTGGCCTCCATGGATCATTTTGAACGTGGACACTACAGTGCCCACAGCGGCATCCTTGTAGAACCTCAAGTCATGTTTCCAAAGCCAGTGAAAAAAGTCGTTTCCCAGTTGAGAAAAGACTGCCAATTCTGTTCTAAAACCTGACGGTCCAATTAGAATCATACTCTAATTCTTAGGTTCTCTGGCAGTCTTCTTACATACAGAGACCCAGGCATGCTAGTTTTGTTCTGCCCATAGAACTATATCCCAAAGATTCAAAGAAGTAAGGGTGGTAAGGAACTGGAGAGATCAGAAATGTAAAACGTCGTGAAATCGGACTCTTGGTGGAAAGAGTTTAATTGCTCTCCTTTCCTTGTTGCTTAGGAACACTGCCTGATGGGGATCAAAGGAACTGTTAAGCGAAGCACAGACGGAGACTTCATTCATGCCAATGTTGACATTGATTTAATTATCACAGAAGAACCTGAAATTGGCAATATAGAAAAGCCTGTAGAGATTTTTCACATAATTGAGCATTTTTGTCTCGGTAGAAGAAGGCTTCATCTTTTTGGAAGAGACAGTACAATTCGACCAGGTAAGACCTTGCTGTGAAAACAAACAAAAGGTTTGTGGTTCTTTGGAACGTGGCTTACAAGAAAAAAGAGCACGGTTTAAAACAAAAGTCCTTTGCTAAGATCGACTCTTCTTGTTGCCCTTCATGTACACAAAGCTCATCCAGACGAGTGTCCTTCCATGGTTCTCTCTCCTTTCATTCTAATGCTCAGTTAGCCTCTTCTCAGACCAGCCTTTTTCACAGCGCTCAGTAAACTAGCCAGCTTCCCACTTTGCTCCCCTCCTCCCATCACTCTGTCTGCTTACTCCGTTTTTTTTCCTTTTTCTTGGTGGCACTCATCACTGTCTGAATTACAGCCTGAATTGGGCACATGTTTGTGGTCAGTGTTTCTAGCATGCAGTCTCCTGACAGGCAAAGACTGGCTCATTCATTTCTCTATGCCCAGCACTGAGGTCACTCAGTAAATAGTGTATTGCATGAAGGGATGTATGAATGGATCGTAGAATAATTCTATTTGTGCAATGCAAGTCAGTGAATTGTTTTTATTAGGGACTAAAACCTCGGCTTCTATTCATGTATGATTATAGGATTGTCTTCACAGGATTGTAATTTTTTTACTAAGTAAAACGTACATTTATTTTTAGAAGAGAAAAAATAATTAGGCTATTGTGGAATAGAATTTTCTTTTAGTTGGGCACACATTGATTAACAGCACAGTGCGGAGTTATAGTATATTTGTGTACTTTTTCAGAAACTGTGCAAGTAACTGTGCTAATATGACAAATTACTTCAGTCTTGGTATAACAAAAGAAAGTGAAAATTCATCTCTTTGACCTTACCATATAGTAGGAGAGAAAATTACAATTTAAAGATTGAGTGAACCAGACTCTTACTTTTTTTTTTTTCCCCAAGCGGTCCACGTTTTATTAAAAAGATGGTAGGAAAAGTCAATAACCCTAAAGGCAAGAATTTATGAAACATTCTAATGTTAATTTTAAAAAGCATTCTTTTTGAAGTTCCTTCATGGATATTTACAACGAAACTCCCGCTCCCTGCTAGTTGTTTCTCGGTTGTTGCCTTTGGTGAAAATAAAGATTAGAAAATCATTCAGCGATAGGAACTCCTTTGTAGTTGCCCTCTAGTGAGTTGGGTCACGGGATTTTCTTCACTGTAATCTCAGTGGGTGCCAGAGGCCCGGGCTTTCCTCGTTGGTACTATTGGGTGGGTGGGACTGAACCTAACCTCTCAGCCATCCAGTGCACATCGCCTGTGGCACCCAAAGACCTTCATAAGATTGTGTAAAATGATAAAACTGGAGTCATTTCCAAAGAAGTCTTTTGTCTGTGAAATCTGTAGCATACAACTGGTTTGGCTTTACAAGGTTGTTCCCTATTTTAAAGTATTATTTCTCATAACAATTTGCTAAAGTTCATTTTGAGCATTCTTTAACCCCTTCTCCTGACCTAAAATACTAGATTACTTCTCGGTCTTTAAAAATATTGATCAGGATAAAGTAATATACCGATTCTGACAGTTTACTCATATTTTTTCCCCCTGTGTATATTATTGTGGCAGTCTCCTTCCCTTCCCTATCTCCCCACACCTCCCCCCAAAGGTAGTATGTTTTTCTTCCCATTCTCTATTCCTTTCATTTCATTTTCTTCCCTTTTTGCACTGACTAGCATCTAGCGCAGTGATGAGTTGAAGCAGTGATGGCAGATACCATTGTCTTAGTTCTGTCCTCTGCATGTCCTCATTAAGCATACCATTTATTATAGATCAGTGCTGCTTTTTTATAAGAAGTTCCTTTTAGGGGCTGAGCCCCCGGTGGCGTAAGTAGTTGAGTATGGGACTGCGGCCCAGGGCTTGGCGGTTCAAATCCAGTGGCTGCTCTCAGGGGCAGCACTGGGTAGCTCCCATGACCACCAGAGGGCAGTAATGCCCCCCCACAAAACAAAAACAAACAAAAAAAAGAAGTTCCTTTTTAGTTTCAATTTCACAGCAACTAGCAACTTTTACTTTTAGCTTTCTAAGAGATTTTTGTTTTTAAATCATAAATAGAGGTTGAGTTTTATCAAATTCTCTTTGTGCATCCATTTAAATAGGGGTTTGTAAAATTACTTTATGAAGTGCCACATAGCCAGTGTTTTAGCTTGACAACAATACAGACTTTTGCTACTTTGCAATTTTGTCATTATAGCTTTGCAAAAACAGCCATGGACAATACTTATACCAAAGAGTCATACAGTATTCCTGTGAAACTTTGTTTTCATAAACAAACAGCTGGATTTGACTTACAGACTGTAGTTTGCCAACCCCTTGATTGTCAGTTTGTTAAGCATTGGTCTATTAACCAGCTGTCTGCTTCCATAAAAATTTATGGCCCCTGAAGCCCCGGGGCTATACCCTTTGGGGTCTCTACGAGTCTATTTTGACTCAATGGCAGTGGGTTTGTGAGATTTTGCCTATATTCTGCAAGTGTGATAAATTGCATGAAGTGAACTTTCAATATTTGAACCTATTAACAATTCTTGAATAAACTTTGATTGCTCTGTGCTATTCTCTTATTTGCAGCTTGTGATTTTGTTTTCTAACTCTTGCATCTATACTATTGAGAAAGATTGGGCGTGAAATTTGAAGTTCTGGTCCGCCATCTGGTTGGGTTAGCCTCATAAGATTAGTTGGGCCTTATAAAACTCTCCTCTGAAATACTTTGTACACTGTTGACGTGACTTTTTGCCAGCAAAGTTGTAATTTACCAGTGAAGTCATCTGGGCCTCATATAGTCTTTCTTTAACATGAGATATTTTAAATTATGGATTCAGTTTTCTTCTTAGTAAGATTTCCTGTTACTTTTTATCTTCTAGCAGGTGGTTTTGTTCCTCTTGATTATTTTATCACTTCTCAAACATAGAATTGTTGTTGTTTTGGTAAACTCTGTTGCATATTTACTATTATTTCATTATTTCCTCTGCTTACTTTGCTATTTTTCGTTTCTGAGACATGACTAGTTAATGGTTACTGAGCTTTCTGTATTATATTGAATTGTACTGTCTACTTCCGAATTTCTTCAAGCATGACTTTATTCTAGTTAAAATTTGATCTATATTATTTTTATACCTATTGATTTCAAAATAGTTTTTAAATTCCTCATTGTAACTTCTTATTTAACTCATTGATTCATCACAATTATGTTATCTTGAAATTATCACTATTGTCTTTGGACTTAGTATTTATGTTAGTCTGGGAAGACTAGAGAAATAAATTCATTGGTACTCATTTTTATATAAGGAACAGCTTTATATACAAGCACAATTGAAGATTGAAAAAAACATCCCAGCCCAGTCCTGATCAAGTCCAAAGGTCCGATATTAGCCCATATGTCCAATCTATTAATTCCTCCTCAGACTCATGCAACACATGCAGTGATGCCGAATGCAGGAAGATGACAGGCCATGGGTGGAAAGCCTTGTGGATCCAGTGGCAGTGGAAGCATCTCAGCCCTGGCAGAGGTCTCCATGTGGCTCCTTCAGCTACAGGGCTCTAGCATAACTTGATGTGAGACGGGAATGTCTCGCAGGGAGTGTGTGCCCCACCTCCAGCAAGCTATTTATCTCGATAGCGCCTCCAAATGAGGTCATCAAGGGACTTCATAGGTTAAACCTGATAGGTCAAATAAACTCCACCCCTTTACTCCTAATAGTCTCAAGTTGGTACCAGATTATGTAATGATCACATTATCATTGTGGTCAAATGACAATGTAATGCTTCGCTCCATTGTACTTTATTGAGGTTTGCTTTATGCCCCAGTTTTGATAAATGCTCTTAAGTGCAATTGAAAACAATAGGCATTTTGTTTGGACTTTGTTGTATAGCTTATTAATTTAAAAAGTCTTTATGAAAAACCTTTATTTGGATGGTCTGTTAAAATCTATGAGTTTATTGTTTGGTTACTCAAGGAATCCTGGTAGCATAAAAGGTTATATGTTAGACTGCCAACCAAGCAATCAGCAGTTCAAAACCACCAACTGTTGCTCAGGAGAAAGATGGGGCTTTTACTCCCATAAAGAGTTACCGTCTTGGATGCCCACGAGGACAGTTGTGCCCTGTCCTCTGGTATTGCAACGAGAGGACTAGACTAGACAGCAGCGAGCTACGCTGGTTTATGTGTTAGGTGTTGATTTACTTATGTACTTGAGGCTCTGTTGCTACATGCATATAAAACTGCTTTTCAGTTGGTGGTTGCATGACAGTTTTCCTTTCCTTTCATGTTAACTTTTTCTGTGCACCTACATTTAAGATGTGTCTTTTGTGATTGCTTTTTCTTTTCTTTTGCATCACTGCCCTGGTGGGAGTAGGAAGCCCAGCTTGTGATTGCTATTTCATCTAATCTGACAATCTTTATTTTTTATTAGACAGTAATGCAGTTTCTGATCTATTTGAACAGAAATTACCATCTTACTATTGTTTACATGTTGCCTTCTGTTCTTTGTTCATTTTTCTCCTTTGTGGGATAGAATGGGGGTCACTGATTAAATAGACTTTTAGTATTCCATTTTTTCTATTACCTTGTTAATTAAATATTCTTTCATTGTTTCTTTTGATGTTGTTCTAAAGATTGCAATAGCATGTACCTTTGAATGATTAAAATTCAAGTTCAAATAGAATGTTGATTTTTAAAGAGTGGGAATGCAGTTATTTAAACTTTACTTTCCTAAATTTTTTCAAAATAATTTTCCCTCAGTGCAGTTTATGCAATGTGTTATTTTATACATAATATATATACAACTGTAGGGTGAGTTCTGGGGGTTGTTTATATTTCTTTTGCAAATATACATGAACATCTTGCTTAAAAATTCCTATGAATGTTTTTACTCTATCATTAGAATGAAAATATTTTGACAGCAAAGCTTATGGCAAGCAAATGTTCACCTTCACTGGCTTAAAAGAAAGTAACATCTCCAGTACTCAATGAAAAATTGTGTTTGTCCAGAAAATGTTTCTTTCCATATATATTGAATATTAAGCTCATGACTCTAGTGTTTGAATAAATACAGAACAGATTTTTCTCTTCCATCGTTAACCTGTCCTGCCCTTAAATAGCTGCTGAATCTGGGAACAATCTTCAGTGTCCAGTGCTGTTTCATAGAAGGAGAAAACTGAAAGAAAAAATAAAAGTAGGACTATCAGAAGAGCAAAAGCAAACATCAAACAGATGCTAATCTTTTAATAATTAAAATTCATTATAACAACAAAAGATTCATAATCTCACTACCACCAAAAATTATGTTGTACATAATACTTTCAAGTAGCTGTGCATCTATTTTTTTTCATAAATATAATCAACTTACATATTTTTTTCACAGTAGGAAAAGACTTGGAAAGTCCATGGAAAAGTGGAATTAAAAGATTAAAAGTATGAGTTCAAGTTCACGAAACTTTCGTAAACAGTGATACGGCCATTTGTCCATCCCCAAGATCTGAAGGCCCTGGCAACTTCACCGTGTCCATGTGATCCCTTTCACCTTGCGAACGGGAGAAAAATAGGTGCCCACAGCAAAAGGCCAGAGGGAGCCAATTCAAGACCAGGCAGCAACCCAGTGATATCCCGTTGACGCTCTGGCAAAATTGCCCAGTGAAGGGAGGAATGAGCACAGGCTTTGACCTGGAAGAGGAGGATACTCTGGGGAACCTTTCCAGAGCTCAAACTTTAACTTTCTCAAAGCCCGCTAATAATAAACAGATGTTATTATCCTCCAGAGAATCAGCAAACAAAAGCATCACTGAAAGCTTTTCTCAGGCCTAATCTGCTTGTGCTTTGACTGGACCACTTCTGCCTCTTGGTGCCATTGCTTTCATTGTGTTTGGTCTTCGGGATCATACAGTAAAGCCATGGTTTTATTCTATTGAAGTTCTTCCAGGAAATGCCTCGGAATCCCACTCATGCTTGTTTAAAGTTTCCATTGAAAGATCTCATCGTGTATGGAGCTGAAGTGAGGGCGACAGTTGTGGCAGCCAGCAAACAAGAGTTTGCGCAGTTTTGACTTCTCCGTCAGAACTGTGTGCGATGGGCCCACCGAGGTGTCTGGGACCATTGTTTCTCCTGTTCCTCATCAGTCCGCATCAGTGAGGCCACCAGCAAGATGAGTTGTGCCCTCAAAAACTGACGTAGACTGTGCACTGCTGAGGCCTTCGTCTTCAAAGGCATCTGTCTGGCCTGTTCTCTAAGCTGTGGTTTCTTTGTCCCCATTCATTTGCTATAAAGCAAGAACCATTTCCCCATTTCCCCACACAAGCTTCATCATTGATGTTTGCTCTTGCTTTAATTTTAGCAGAAATCATGTTTCTCTGACAGGGCCTCTTTCAAACTGATGTCTTGTCCTTAGTACTTCAGACTCAATTTCTAGCTTCTGTTCAGATATAAGGTTGCAAAGTTTATTTTTGTGCCAAAAAAATTGGAATCCATGGATAGTTTTTAAAATGATACACATTTTCCATGAAAATTTTGAAGACCCCCCCCCCTGGAATTTTGTCAAATTCATTCTTTGACATTTTAAATCCTTATTCATAATGTTCTTAGCACTGTTCTAATGAGTTTATTAAATATGAGAAGTGGTGGCAATGAGTTTGGTTTGGTGAGGTGTGATGCTTTTCATACAGTACATCCTGTTTGTATTTGTACCTGTTGAATAAGCCTTAGAAATACACATTTTTTTTTTAGAAAATACCATAAGATTCTTTATTATTGCTCATTCAAAAGTACTTTAGTATTAGGTATAATTAAATATCATTTGGATAGAAAATCTGCCAGGGCAAAGTACTGGTCTCTTGGGGGTGGACCGCTTAAGTAATAACATGGATAAAGTCCTGCTTAAAAGATTTTAATGTATTTCGGTTGAGTCTTCAAATATACTTCTTCCTAAAGAAAGCCATCTTCAGTTAGGTCATATAGGTGGTGGTTTTCCTGTTGAATGAGCTCTGGTTGATAGTTTGTAATATCGCCCAGTCGTTTGCCATTTAATGACGGCTGGGATGATTGAGGCCATTGTCCAGCCACTGTAGCTATCCACTTCAGTGCGGTTTTCATTGGCCCTCTGCCTTACCAAACATGATGTCTTTTTCTGGTGGTTGTCATGTCTGATGATGAGTCTGATATAAAATTAGATTCTCCTCCCCCTTGCTGCTTTTTAAAAATAATTTTATTGGGGGCTTGTACAGCTCTTATCACAATCCGTACATCTGGGCTGAGCCCTGGTGGCGTAGTGGTTGTGCGCGGGACTGCAACCCACTGGGATGGAGGTTTAATTCCACCAGTGGGGCTGGGCCTCCTACTCCCACCACCGGAGAGCAGTGATGCCCCCCCAAAAAAAAAAAAAAACAACCGCAATCCGTACATCCATCCATGATGTCAAGCACATTTGTACATTTGTTGCCATCATCATTTTCAAAACACTTGCTTTCTACTTGAGTCCTTAGTATCAGCTCATTTTTTCCCTACCCTCCTTCACGAACCCTTGGTAATTTATAAATTGTTATGTCTTCATGTCTTACACTAACACTAATGTCTTCCTTTACCCACTTTTCTGTTGTCCATCCTGGGAGGGGGTTAAATGTAGATCATTGTGATCTGTCCCCCGTTCCCTTCCTGGTATGGCTACTCTTCAATATTGGTCCCAAGGGGTTTATCTGTCCTGAATTCCCTGTGTTTCCAGCTCTTATTTATACCTATGTACATGCTCTGGTCTAGCCAGATTTGTAAGGTAGAATTGGGATCATGATAGTGGTGGGGGGGGGGGGGAGCATTTAAAAATTAGAGGAACGTTGTATGTTTCACCATTGCTACACTGCACCCTGAAAGGCTGGTTTCCTCCCCAAGACCCTTCTGTAAGGTGATGTCTAATTGCCTTCAGATGGGCTTTGGGTTTCCATTCTGCCCTCGCCCTCATTCACAATGATAGAATTTTTTGTTCTTTGATACCTGATCCTGTGGGCACCTTGTGATCACACAGGCTGGTGTGTTTCTTCCATGTGGGCTTTGTTGCTTCTGAGCTAGATGGCCATTTAAGCCTTTAAGACCCTAGACTCTATATCTTTTGATAGCCAGACACTATCCGCTTTCTTCACAACTTTTACTTATACACACATTTGTCTTTGGCGATCATGTCAGGAAGGTGAGCATCATGGAATGCCAATTTAATAGAACAAAGTGCCCTTGCCTTGAGGGAGTGTTTGAGTAGAGGCCCAGTGTCCATCAGCTACCTTAATATTAAACCTATAAATAAATGCACATAGATCTATTTCCCCTTCATCATATATAAATATATTTACATATGCACATGACTATATTTAGACTTATATAAATGCCCTTGGCCTCCTAGTTCTTTCCTCTATTTCTTTTTACTTTCCTCATGCCCCACTATCATGTTCATTCAGGCTTCAATAGTTCCTCTCAGTTACATTGTTCTTGATCAAGCCCAACCAGGCCTCATACACCCTCCTCACCATTGATTTTTGGATCATTTGTTGTTCCCTTATCCCTGGTTTGTTAACACCCACTTCCTTTTCTCTTGCCTCTCCCTTTCCCATGTCCCACTAGAACTGCCAGTCCAGTTGTTCTCTCATCATGATTGTTTATCCCGCCTACCTTATCTAGATAGACCTGCAGAGGTAGTAATATGCACAAAAAACAAGACAGAGCAAAACAAAGCAACAAAAGAAAAAAACAACCCCCAAAATGCCTATAAATAGTCAAGATCTGTTTGTTGACCTTTAAGAGTGTGTACTGGTCAAGTCTGATGGGCTGTCACGCCCTGGGCCCACAGTCTATTTTTGGTACTCCCTCAGGACTTCGTTGCTCTGCTCCCCTGGCTGTTCTGTTACACACCCTCAGTGTTTCGCCTCAGTGTGGTGGGGTCAGCTCAGAAGCAATTCCCGCACGTGTCTCCAGTGCTGTGCTGGACAGCGCAATGGGTCAGTGAGGGATGCCTTGCCTTGTGGTGGGGCCAGCCTTATCGTCCTCTCTGTGCATTGGATGGTCTGAGCAGGAATGTCATCCTCAGGACTTGGTGGGCCAGGGTGTACACCATTCTCTCTCCCTCCCCCTTCATTTGCTCCTGTGTTCTCTGATCAGACAGGTCCCTCTCCTTGAGCTGAAGCTTCAGTGCTGTCCTCAGAGGTGAATTCTTCTGCAGGGATGAGTCTGTCCGCATAGCTGAGGTTCAGGCCGTCCCTTAGATGTCTCTATTAGACATGTCCCTGCTTCATGATGGTATGTTGCATTCACATCTTAGAGTACGAGGTTGAAGTCTGGGCCTTCTTTCCCTGTGGAGACCCCCTTGCTTCTAAAGAACATTCTAGTCATCTATTTCTTCTAAGATTGATTTGTTTTAAGTAGCTTTCATTCTGTATTTCATGTTCTTCCTTAAGATCATAGTTGAAATGTATCCCTTCTTCTGTCTTTTTCATTATCCAACTTTGCGTGTGCATGGATGAGGTGACCGAGATAAACAAAACCTTGGCTGTGTTAAGACACCTTTGCTTTTAAAAGAAGTCTTTGTTCCTGACTTATTGGGGAGTAAGAAGAGGGGCAAAATAGCCTGTAGTACATATACCTTAGGGATCTTACTTACCATTTCTTTAAATGTTTTCAAAATCACGATGGTAGCTAAATGCAGTCTTTTGCAAGGCTATTTAAAACATACTATTTTCTTAGAAATACTTTCAGAAGCTTATAATAAGACACTGTTACAATGAAGAATTTGAAAGGGGGAAACTATTTCTTAGGCCTCTGTAACCAGTACATTTCCCCAAGATTTGCATGTATCATTTGAAAGATGGTACGTCATAAATGACGCCCTATTAGCTACTTCCTTATATCTTTAAGTTTTTAAAATTTTTTGTCTCTGTGTGTGCTGTTTTCTTGAACACCACAAACATGTCAAGGAAAAGAAACAGACTGCAAGTGCACACATGAACGCCTGATGGACTCTGGGTGGTGCAAGCACACACATAGAATGTACTCGTTAACCTTTACTGCCTATCAAGGTGTCATGAGGTGAGAGGTAAATAGCGTAGAAGTTACCTGTTATTTTTTCCTTCATGTAGTATGTATGTGCATATTAAAACCTGCATATATCAAGTAGGTACACATGTGTATATAAGTAAGTATACATGAGATGGATTGACACAGTGGCTGTAAGCTTAACAACCGTGAAGATAATGATAATACAAGACCAGACCATGTTTGATTATGATGTACAGGGGGTTTCTGGGGGCCAGAACCACTCGGGCAGCACCTAACAGCCACAACATAGAAACGACGCAAAGGAAGAGATTACAAGCGAAGCATACTGTGCCTCTTGCACCTATTAACACCTTGGTAGGTAAGAAAGGTTAATAAGTACCTTTTACCTGTGTGGTATGCATATATTTATTCCTATATAAAGAAATCATTCAAATAGTATGATTCTGTGTAATATGTGTGACTGTGATTCTGTAAAAGAGGTCAATCTTGAGTGAGGGGACAGCTTTAGGAATATGGTGGGAATTGGAGCTAGACCCTAAAATACCAGGAGAATTGGAAAAGGAAAAAAAGACAACCTTTTTTTCTCCATTTCAGGCTGGCTAACAGTTGGACCAACTCTTACAAACAGTAACTACAATGCGGAGACTTATGCATCCTATTTCAGCGCTCCAAATTCTTACTTGACTGGATGTACAGAAGAGATCGAGAGACTTCGGCCCAAGTCCCCACCACCCAAATCTAAATCTGATAGGGGAGGTGGAACGCCCAGGGGTGGAGGAAGAGGCGGAACTTCTGCTGGCCGTGGACGGGAAAGAAATCGGTCAAACTTCCGAGGAGAAAGGGGGGGCTTCAGAGGGGGCCGTGGAGGTGCGCACAGGGGCAGCTTCCCACCTCGATGATTCCAGAAGATGCTGATCTTGTTATTGCCCCGCCCCTTTCTTGCATTTTGACTTTGGATTGGCAGACTTACTTTGGACCTCAACCCACTACCCTCCTACTCCCCAAAATTAGTGCTTTTAGTATTTCCAAACTGCTGGACTGTCTTAGCCAACTTTGGTCACAATCATCTCACATACACACCTAGTTTTTCCCCCCAGGATAAGCAAGAGCACTGTCTCTTACTCATGTGCATGTGGCCAAAGAGAATAAACCATGAATTCTTTCACCTAAAGAGACTATTTACTCCTATGAATTACAAAGACTGTCACTGTTTACATTATTTTTTTTTTGTTTCTTCCCAAAACCACTGTATTAAGAGGTGATCCAGGCAGAGAGGTGAAAGGCCCATTCTGTAGCATGTTCGTGCCGCAGAAGCTGCAAGAGCTGCAGCCTGCCACTGCCGGCGACCCCATGGGCGCTATGGAAGCCTGTCTAAGAAGGCGTACTGACAGATGGTAGCATCTGCCAAGGTTACAACGTGCCCTTGATGGAACAATAAAAAGGGAGAAATCTGCATTTCTTTTTAGTCTTAGAAACTCACACATAATTTAGTTATTATAGTATACTAAAAACCACCGAGAAACTCAAAAAACTCATCATCACCACAGTTGTGCAACTAAAGATGACTCAAGCACTCTTTCCATAAAGCAGACAAATATCCAATGTTAGGGCTTTGAATGGGCTTGCACTTGAATTGTTCTTTGAAACTGTTTCATATTACTTAGCAAAAAAGCAGTAACAGAGACACCTGGCTATGCAATGTATGCTTTAAACATTTGGGGAATGAAGTATTTGGTGATTGAGAAAATGACATATATCTTGAAGCTTGATATAGAGAAAACTTAAATGTCTAACCAATTATGGAAAACCCTCAATTTAAGATTACAGATTGGAAAATGGAACGACAGTTGTCCTGTATTGAAAGCATATGGCTTGTTGTTAGTTTTTAAGGGACCGGTTTTGCAGAGCGGTTTGTTGTCTAGGACTTTCTGCCGCCACTTCTCTTTCCACACTAATCCATGCATAAAATGAATTCGCTGAATGAAATATTCTTGATATATTTTTATTTTGTGTATGATTTTTCTAATAAAACTTTAAATCCTGGAAATATGGAGTCTGTTTCCTGTGAGCTGAGTTACTATTGTTGCAAATGAATTTACATAAAAATTGAGCTTTTTTTGTAGTCTGTGATGCAGTGTAGTGGCAGTTTTGGGTTTTCCGTGGATCAGGTTCCACCTAAGACAAGCTTCTGTCACACTCACTAAAGACTGAGTTCGGAGATAGAAACCAAGTGTTCGAAACAGGATTGAGGTTTTTAAAAGTCTGATGAATTTGGCATTTTTTCCAAGTTGTTAGTACTTCCAAATACAGATAGCATTTGACTAACTTGCATATTCTGTGGTAAAGTGTGTGTCACAGATACTTGACTAAAATGATGCTACATTTTCCTCTTAAGTAATTCCAAGTCATCTAGAAGCAGAAAGAGGATAGATGGCGGAGATAGGTCATTCATAGGCGTGTTAGAGGCACAGGAGTGCCTTCTTCCACATCCTGGGCTTGTCTGCTGTTTACCTAGCCTATGAGATCTTTTTCACAAGAGCACCTCCAAAGTGGACAGGAGCCACTGCCCGATGCATTTGGGAAAGGGCAGGGAAGAGAGTTGGGCAGTGGGAAGATGCGCGTTCCTTGATAAGTCCCATTCAACTGAAGAAATTATCCGGCCCTGGCTTTGCTACCCTTAGTTTTAGTGAAGATTGGGGTGTATCTTATTTCTGCAGTGGCAAATATGTCCATGAAGGAAAGATTTCTCATGAGAATTCATCATGTCTTAGATTTTTAAAAAATAAGAAACCAACTTTCCAGGAGCAAGACTGCGCCTCCCACTCCCACCAGAGGGCAGTGATGCCCCCCCCCCAAAAAGAAACCACCAAAAATTTTAACTCCTTTATATCTATACATATATATATTCACTTAATGATTTTATATATTATGTAAAAACAGACTCAAATATCATCCAAGGCACCTAATTTTACCACAAACACTGCACTAAAAATGTGCTGAAAAATTCGGCTTATCCTCGAGTATATAGTGTGTGTGTAGCTAATGATTGTAGGATTGCCCTGTTTTTCAGTTCATAAGTTCTTAGATCAGCTTGACAGGCAGTCCCAAGTATTGCAAGGTCAAGTGGAGACCAAATTTGACGTTGGTCTTGCTGATTTCAGTGGGAGCTGTTCTCCCAGTTAGCTTTCTCTTTTCAGAATATGAGGATTTGGAGACCCCAAACCCCCTGTCACAGAGTTGATTCTACCTTGCAGTGATCCCACCTAGAGGGCAGTTTGGAATCCCATTGAATCCTAGAGCTGTCCATCCTTAGGATAGGGAGCAGATGTCTCCTCTTTCTCTCAAGGAGCTGCTGGTGAGTTTGCACGTGGCCGTGAGGTTAGCTGCCGCACAGCACCTCCAGAGGTTCCTCCTTGGAGGCTCAACCAAGCCAAGCCCACTGCCATCAGCTTGATTCTGACTCAGCGCCGCTTTGCAAGGTTTCAGAAACTACGTATTTACAGCAACAACCCCATCGTTCTCTTTCAGAGTGGCTCTTGGTTCCCAGCAGGCCTGTATTTATCCCAAACGGAAACAATGAGGGTCTCTACCACGATGAGGGTCTCTACCGCCAAGAGCCTCAGAAACCCACCAGGGCAGTTCTGCCCTGCCCTCTGGGGTGGGCCGAGTCAGAGGTGTCTGGTCTACTTATCCTATGGCGCCCCCAGAGCTCTCCAGGCTATGACAGGAACCCTTTCTGTGGCCAGTCTCATAGCCAAATACCGCGGAGCCCCGTTAGACCAAGGGCTCGGACACAGCGTTCAAGGGGGAGGACAGTCACCAGGAAGCAGCCCCAGATGAGACGGTGTTCCCTGGGAAGTGTGACACTTCAGTCTGGAGCTGGCCTGGTTGCCAGGGCCCCCGCGGTTCGGGAGGCTGGAGCTGGCAGCAGCGATCTGCTGTTCGCATCTCTTTGTTAAGGAGAGGAACTGCTCATAAAGTTAGACGTTGCAGTACAGCAGAGGCCTCCCTCTGGCTCAGTGTCACTGCAAGTTACTGGAGGTGTCTTGATCACATGACACCTCCAGGGAGTCATTAAGCTGCCTTCAGCTGAGATCCTTGTGTCATGGCAATTAATCCTTGTGTGGTGGCAGTTACTGAGAACGATTCCTTTTCATGTCTTTAAAGATTCTCTACCCATCTTACTAAATAATACTGTTCTGATTAGTCACAAGAGCGAATTTTTAAGACCTGCACTGTTGTCCTCTGAACTTAAGAACATAGGATTGGGTCTTTGAAGTCCAGCTCCAGACTTTACTAATTTGTTTAATATAATTGACTTGACAAAATGATAGCCCGATTGGGACTCATTCTAAACAGTAGTCTTTGATCTGAAAAGTGTCTCGTATTTTTGCAAGCTGTTAAAAACAGAAACCTTTATCTACAAGAAAGGCCTTTCTGAGTATGATCCTTTAATCTTGTGGTCCATGTAGGACTTTTACCATTATCCTGTCTTTGATGTTTGGCAATAAGGACTGACCGTAAGTGAGGCTCTCACTTGCAGGCAATCAGTCTTGAAGCTGTAAATCTGAGGACTTCACGAAAGAGAATATTTATCTGATAAACTGAACCCATTGAAAAAGACTCCATTTCTCAAACTCAGAAGACTTGGAAATGCCACATTGCTCCTGCTCCCAATGTTCCCACTGTTTGCATTAAATACATTGCACCCCATTTGAGCCCCCAAGTCTGACTCATTAATTCCCGGGACAAAATTAAACTGCCTTTGGATTTCCACAGCTGTAAAGCTTTCCAGGAACAGAAAACCTCATCTTTTTCCTTCAGAGAAACTGGTAAGCTTGAACTGCTGACCTGGCCTGGCAGTAAGCTACCCGATGCAGCTCGCTGTGCCAGGGCTCATCTATGTAATACGATACAGAGAAGAAGAAAATTGCACACTGACAACATTTGGATAGACATCCCTTTCGAAGAGATCTCTCTTCCAGGATTGGACAAGATGATAAAAAATGATTGGTCTGGGCTGAGCCCCAGTGGCGTAGTGGTTGTGGGCGGGACTACGGCCCACTGGGATGGAGGTTCAATTCCAGCAGCAGCTCCACAGGAGCAAAGGCTGGGCCTCCTACTCCCACCACCAGAGGGCAGTGATGCCCCCCCAAACAAGCAAACAAAAAATGATTGGTCTGAGTATGGCTTCTACCTCTTCCTCTCTCACAGGAATAGCAATCAGCAGTGATCTTCGACTCCAGTGTCTGCTGTGACATGCACAGAGGAGCCAGGTGAATAACAAAAGCCAGGGATGAAGGCCGATGTTACTGTCTTATGTTTCCAGGCACATTTGTGCACATTTTAAATCCACGGGGAGATTTGCATTCACTCATTTACTCATTTGGAGCAGCACAAAGTGCCCAAATAAATTGCCACTGGGACGTATAAAGAGGATCACTGATGTGATGACTTGGGGATATAGGCAGGAGGTGTTTGCAGGGAAATGGGCAGCACATAATGACTGCAGGAGCGGGGATGGTGATCGGGAACTGGTGGTGATGTACATGCAACTCTTTATACGGCTCAAATGGAAGTGTGTGGTCCGTGAATTATACCTCAATGAGACGACTGGGAAATAAATAAGTGGCCTCGGAGGGACCCAGGAGACAGTGTAGGGAGGGGTGGACACAAGCTCTGTAAGGGTGCAAATCAGACATCACTCATCAGTCACAGATACTTGTCTCCAGGGAGGGGAGAGGACAAGTCAGAGGGTGGCCCAGGAAACGGTCCTAACTCTTAGATGGTAGCCATTACAACGATTTCACTCACTTCCTCGGTTTATATTTCCTTTTCACAGAATGAAAATTTCTTAAGTACTTCAAAAAGCTTGTGGAAAATGGAACTAAAGGCTAACAATTCCCCACCCCACATGCATACTTTTTGAGCCCCTCCCGTGCTTTGTGAGCATTTGAGATTCTGGCCTCTAAGTAATAACAGGTTCTACCTGGATGCCACTGACGACAAAGACTTGGTCACCACGTGAAACAGGAAGCCATTACCTTTGGAAGAACACACTAGCAGAATTTTGAGCAGACATGACGGGAGAGGTGGACACCTTTCAAGTCACATGACGTGACAGAGCACAGCCGTGCGTTGCACAGCTCTGTAGGATCGAACATCGACACGGGTTTTTAGTTCGTGATAAGCGGTAGCGTCCATCTTGCTTTTCCCAGTTTGTCTTGGCCATTTTGAGAGCAAAGGACACATAGTCAAAATGAGACCCGTTCTTGTTCAGAGACAACCAGTTTGACAGGGCTAAACTCTGAAGGCAGTTCCTAAAATGTTCTGTGAGATGTCCGTCGTTTTAACTTCGGGGTAGTACGTATATGTTCTTGAGCTGACAATATTAACCCTAATTAAGGAGGCTCGTGGGCACTGTTAGGTTGGCATGAGACTGCTAACCACAACGTGAGCAGTTCAAACCCAAAGCGGCTCCTCCAGAGTAAGATGTGGCTGTTTGCCCCTTTCAAGACTGGCAGCCGCAAAGTCCCTCCCTGGGATCTCTGTGCCTCAGAACTGCCTCCAGGGCAGAGGGTCAGACTGTCTACAATGAAGAGATGATGACAAAAAGCAAGCTCGTGGTCACGGATCAAATTCCACCCTGGTGACCCCTGTTTTAGGATAGATGGTCGTTCCCTGGGGTTCCCATGGCATGTCAGAGTGACACTTGAGAAGCAGATCACCAGCTTGCTTCCGCTGAGGAGGTTTGCACTGCCAGCCTTCAGGTTGCATGACCCAGGGCCTCCAAGCCAGCATGTGACCTTGTCCAAGAGGCATGCATGTTAGGCTAGGTTGACTAGAGCAACAAATCCAAAGGCTCTCATATATGTGTAAGAAAGAATTTTCTATAAGGAAAGTTACCATATATACTCATATATAAGATGAATCTTTTGCCGGGTGTGGTGGCGCGCACCTGTAGCCCCAGCTACTCGGGAGGCTTTGACTGGAGGATCGCTTGAGGCCAGGAGTTCTGGGCTTTAGTGCGCTATGCGGATCGGGTGTCTGCACTAAGTTCGGCATCAATATGGTGACCTCCCGGGAGCGGGGAACCACCAGGTTGCCTAAGGAAGAGGTGAACCGGCCCAGGTCGGATGAATTTTTCAGCACATTTTTAATGCAGTTTTTGTGGTAAAGTTAGGTGCCTTGGCTGATATTTGGATCAGCTAGTACTCAAGTATATATGGTAAACAAGGGGGTGACCCCAAAATGAATTTTTAAAGCTATGTACAGGGTACCCTCTCAAAATATTTTTTTTTCAAAACTATGTATTTAATTTTTTTTTTACAAAACAACCTCATCACCTTCAAAGTACTCTCCATTACACTTAACACATGAGTCAAATCTGAGATTCCATTCTTGGAAACATTTTTCAAACTCATCTGTTTGGATGACTGACAGCAGCTTGTGTTTTTCTTCACCTCTTCTACATCATGAAATCATGGTCTTTTCACGTCACCCAGTGAGAACAGGTGAGTAAGCTGTGGGGGACAAGAGAATCATGCTATTTTTTGCCCCAAACTGGCACACCGAGATGGCTGTGTGAGCAGGTGTATTGTTGTGGTGTCAAACCCAGTCCCCTGTCTGCCACACATCAGGCCTTTTTTTTGTCTCACAGAAAAAGACTGTATAAAGACTGTTAGACAATCTTTTCAGAACCTCTAAATAGAGTTTGGTTAATAGTCTGACCTCATGGGATGAACTCCACATGCACTACAAGTCGACATCTTCATCTGTTTAGAAAGTTGACGGACTTCCAGAATGAGGTTTGTCATCCATCAAAAAAGCTGTTTTTTGAAATGAGAAAAACACTTATACATGTGAGTTTTTCCCATTACACAGCCCTTGTAAGCTCTGTCCAATATCACAACAGTTTCTGTGGTATTTTTCCCAAGCAGGAAACAAAATTTCACACCCACACGCTGTTCTCTTAAGTTGACCAAAAAGTGAGGTTAGAGAGAAACAGCTTTTACAAAAGCATTCACTGTGACCAGAGCGAACCTTCCCAAGCAATGCCACTGGGTGCACTAACTCAAAGCGAATTGCTGAATGCCTGCCTAGTGGGAAAAATCCTTAGTACAACAGCTTGCCCAGTGAAGCTTAATTCTGTTTTTTGTTGGTGGTTTTTGTTTTTAGTACCCCCTCATAGATCAAGAATTCCAGTCCAGTTCAACTCAAGTCTGTAAGTGTCCTTAAGGCCCTCTTCTACTCACACAGCCATATGCAATGATGTAGAAGGCAGGAAGATCACAGACTGATGAGTGCAGAGTCTGTGGACACGATGGGGGTAGAAGCCTCAGGTCCCAGAGTGGTGGGCCAGCAGGAAGGTGAAAGCAGAGAGAGCAGGCGAGGTTCCCAGGGCCCTGCTTAGAGAAGGCCATGCCCTCAAGGAGCCATCATCAGACTGTGACCTGATTGACAGGCTAAACTCAACCCCTACACTTTTATCTTCAGGTGGACATGAAATTATGTAACGATCACGGCATGTGAAATGGGAGTTCAAGATTTGAATTACATTTTCAAACAGTGTGAGACAGGGGGAATCGATCACAATGATCAATGTACAACCCACCTCCACCCTTCCTCACCCAGGGGACAAACAACAGAAATGTGGACGAAGGGAGACGGTGGACAGTGTAAGGTATGAAAATAATTGTGCTATAACTTTTGGACCATAAGATACACTTGCTCCCCTCCCCCCAAAAAAGCGAGGGAATACATGGGAGCGTCTTCTGGTCTGAAGGTGTGTACCCCGGCACATTTTAGTATACTGGTACTATTTGGTTCAAAATATTTTTTTTCTTGTTTTCCTGCTCTAAAAACTGAGTGTTTTATGGTTAGGTGCGTCTTATGGTCCCCCAAATACAGTAATTTATAATTTATCAAGGGTTCAGGAGGGTGGGGACTGGGGTGGACGAGGGAGGGGGAAAAAGAGAAGATGATAGCAAGGGCTCATGTAGAAAAAATATTTTGGAAATGATGATGGCAACATCTGTACAAATGTGCTCGATATAATTGATGGATGGATTGTTATAAGAGCTGCAAGAGCCCCCAATAAAATGAATTATTAAAGTAAGAAATTTCAGAAGTCATATCTAATTGAAAAAATAAGCACACTTTACATGCATATACACATCAAGAATGCTGGATAGGGCTGAGCCCCGGTGGTGTAAGTGGTAGAGTGCGGGACTGCGGCCATGGGCTTGGTGGTTCAAATCGAGCGGCGGCTCTCAGGAGCAGTGCTGGGTAGCTCCCACGACCACCAGAGGGCAGTGATGGCCCCCCCCCCCAAAAAAAAAAAGAATGCTGGAGCAATTAAAATAACTCCAGAGCACAATTTAAGAAAACATAAGCATAATCATAGAGGGCAGAGATGGTTCAGGGTAGACTTTTCCCTTTCCACCTGGGACCCCTGGTTGAGGAGTGGTTGCTCCTGCGAGGTCAGCAGTTGGAAAGCACCGGGTGCCCTTGGGAGAAAGGCCGGCCTTTCTATTGCAGTAAACAGTTACTTTCTCGGGAGCTCACCTGGCCAGTTCTTCCCGGGCCTACTGTGGGGTGCCCATAAGTCTGAGTCAAGTGGATGGAGGTAGCTTTTTTATGGGGGAGGCCTGGGTTTGACCGGGACCAATGTGCCCCCTCCCCTCTGTCAGTGGAGGTTGTGTGCCGCTAGGATGCTGGCCAGGTGAAAGTGGAGCCAGGCTACCAGAAGAAAGGTCTGGCCATCTACTGGTGAAAATGAACCAGTGACAGTCCTGTGGATCACAGGTCCTTTACTGAACCTGGAAGCCAAGTGTCAGAGCCTGGTCTCAACAGCCAACAGCCATGGTAACATTCGACCTTGTTGCGGAGGGGTCAATCCTGACACGTGGCGACCCCGTGTGGGAGAAAAGAGAACTGCTTCATAGGCCTTTCTGGGTGAGAATTTTCACAGTGCAGCCAGGTAGATTTGAACCTCCAATCTTAAGATTGGTTGGTAGCTAAGAAAACAATTGGGTTACTTGGGCATCTTTTTCTTTTTCCTTCTTTTTTTTTTTTTTTTTTTTTTATAGTAGCAGTCCTAAAATATCAGCTGACCGGGTCAATGAACTTCCTGAATCTGCAGTCTTGATTTCTTCCCAAGCTGGTGCTGACACAAGAGTGGATCCCATGACACGGCATCGGAACCTCTTTGGACACAAGGCCCGCTTTTCCTGCTTTCATTTGGCCTGGTTCAAGTGATGGCTTGCCATTTCAGGTAAATCAGCCGTTGCCTCATAATTGAATTCTGAACCAATGACACAGGGCTTGGACTCGGGGGCTCAGTCTCCCATCATTTGTGCATGAGGAGTGCAACGCTTCCCCTCTTCCAACAGCTGAGCGTGGACCGGAAAGCCTGGGAGAGCCAGACCTGTTACTGCTGCCTTTGGCGGGGTGCAGGCTTGACCACTTTGCTCCTCCCATTTTGGTTGAAAGTATCTGAGCTATTCTTCTCAGACAGGTTATCGATTCATACCAGCTTTGACTGTCAAATATTTTACTGCAGTCAACATTCAATAGCTAGTCCCTCGATCACTTGCTTGCTTCATAATTCCCAGTGGATTTTTCACGCTCTTTTGAGTTCTTTTCTCCTGTTGATTTTTTGTGGCACAAGGCAGCTCTGAGTCCATCCAATGAGTTGGCTGTCCTCTCTCTCTCTCTCTCTCTCTCTCTCTCTCTCAAGCCAGAGAACATTGTTCTGAGAGGCTGAGGAAACCCCAGGACTTTCCACTGCATCCTCATTTACAGCAACGGCTTCCTCTGGGTGGACTTGAAAGGCCCCTGTCCTTCCTCAGGACATGCATTTCTGAAGACTTCTCTGCTGACCGCCACTGATTCAAGCAAGGAAAGTGATCTAACCACAGCCATTCCACCTTGTTTAATGACGGTGTAAGGGAAAGATAATAGTGGGCCTGAGGGCCAACCAGGAGAAGAAGGATGGGGAGTGGGGGAGAGGGGGGAGTAGGGGGAGGTGTGGCCAGAACCTGGAATCTTCGGGAGCTATTGGGGAACTGTGACCAGGCCGCTGGCAGCAATGACCCCACAGAGAAACAGCACCAGGGAAAGCATTAAGCCTAAAGTCTCCAGCTTGTAGATTCATGCAGAATCTAACTTTGATGCAGAAACAAGGGGCCATGGGGGTGGGGGTGGAAGGAAGTTGGTGGTTGACTGGAATGATCACTTTCAACCAAAGATTACAGTTTGCACACGGGAGTTTATTGTAGATTCCTATCTATTGAATTGCATTTCTTCTAATTCATAAATGGGACCTCCCCGCCCCTCCACGTAGGCATGTTTGGCTCCAGAAATACTGATTAGGTGTTGGCGTCCATGGGTGGTCTATGCTGCTTGCTGGGCTGCTAAAGGAAAGGGAAGGGGTTGCAGCTTTCCTAGAGGTGACTCGGAAGAAAGGTTTGGCTATCTACTTCCGGAAAGTCAGTCACAGGAAACCATATAGAGCACACAGTTCTGCTCTGATACTCATGGGATTCCACATGCCAACCGATCACACAATGGTGGGGCGAACCATCGACCAGATGGCAGGGGCTTTCAAACTCTACTTTCCATTGTGAGTAATGTTTTCCGAGAGAATTTTCTGTGGCTTCCTGGGAAACTGGTTTAAAAAATATTGATTTAAGCTAAAATCTCATCCTCTAAAGAGTCTTATCCTTTCAAATTATTATTGAACATTAAAAAGTATTTCATGGACACCAGGAAAAATAATTTCAAAAATATCAAAACTGTATCTGGTTGAGTTGTCTAGAGAAGCAAATCTAGTGGCACTCGTCAAGGTCCAGGAAAGACCTGTATGTCCAGAGCCATCCAGCCCGGACATGCTTGACCTAGCTGCAGTCACGTAGCCTGAACTCTGTCATGGTCTATTGCCTGAGATTTGTGGTCTGTTACTTTTGTGACTTTTGCATAGGCCTTGAGTTGTGGACAGCTGGCCTCCTTTAGAGGGTGGTTGTAGGAACGGCCCTGGCCTTCGAGGCTTGACAAGATGATATAGGTAGTGAATAGAGCATTTGTGCTTATCCTGTGCCTTGCAGGTGTGCTGACCTTCACTTGTTAACTTTGAAGATAACTATATGTTTCATGCCTCAGCTTGTTGCCTAGGCTTGCTTACTCTATAATATTGGTGTATTTCTCCCTAGTAAACGACACTTGATCAGAGTACTGTCTTGTCTCCATTTCGTGTGTCTTCTGCCCCAATTCCCGCTCTTCCTATCCAGGTACCCCATTGAAGATTCCACGGGCCGGAACAGCTATATATCAAGAAGTGATTTTAAATCAAGAGGGTGTCCCAGTCCACTTCAACTCCAGGCCACGAGTCCGATGCTAAGACAAAGTCCTCTTCAGATTCCTGCCACTGGAAGGCTCTGATGCAGAAAGGTGGATGGAGATGCAAGAAGATCACCGTGCCTACCGTTACATAATCTCCTGTCAACTTGAGCAAAGGAGTGCATTCTAGCCTGTCTAGCCAATGAGGCCTTAGTGAGGACATGGCTTCCCCTAAGGATTCTGGGAATTCCTGTCTTCTCCCTGGAGGCAGGACACACTCTCTTCTTCACATTCCTGTTGATAAGCAACATGGAGCCATGCCGATGGCAGCCAGTGCCCTGGAGGTGGAGGAACCACATGGAGACCCATGCCACCCTGAGATGCTTCCACCACCACTGGCCGATGACCTTCCTGCATTTGGCATCATTGCATGTGTTGTGTGAGTCTGATGAGGAATCTATGGCCTAGTATCAGACATAGAGGCTAATATCAGACTCATGGCCTTGATCTGGACTGCATGGGGATGTTTTCTCAATAGATAATTGCTCTTTGATATAAAGTTCTCTCTTACTCACATGAGTATCTCTAGATTTGTTTCTCTAGTCAACCCAGACTAATGCAGAGGCGCATAGAAGCAAGGTCAGTGGAAGGATGGCAGGGCACTGACCGCCCTCAGGGTCAGGAGTCCCACATGGACCGTCCTCTGGCAACAACACAGAGTCCTCCACTCAAAAGGCAAAGGGAGAGAGAGAGAGAGAGAGAGAGAGAGAGAGAGAAATACACCTCCTGATCTTTTCTTTCTTACTCATTATTTCTATTTTTATCTTTATATTATTAATTTACCCTTGCCATTTTTGCTTTGTTTTTTAACGTTTCTATCAGATTCCTCAATTTGTAAATCATTGAATGAGTAGATGCATAGTGACTCTAACTGATGCAAGGGTTTATGGGGATGGGGATGGGAGTGGAGACAAGCAGGGTGAAGGGACCTGGGGTACACACAGTGAATCCGGGAGCGGGGAGAGTACACTAGAATTGATTGTGATGGTGTCTATATAACTCATCTTAAAAGTGATTTCAGCATGGAAATGTATGATATGTGAATACTATAGCAAGAAAAGCATGAAGAGAGAGAAAGAAACCAAAAATTTGGTAACAATTTGGGACTTGAGAAGATTAAGAGTAAAGGTGTGGGGTCTAGTCCGTCAGTCAGATCATAGTCAATGAGGCCTCTGTGTGGGCATGGCCTTTTCCTGAGAATGCTAGGAAATCCTGTATTCCGTTATTGGAGGTTGGAGACACTGTCTCTCTCTGTCTGCTCTCTCCCCAAGAGTCATTGTGGCTGCCAAGAGACATGGAACCACTCTAGTGCCCTGAGTTGGAGAAGCTGACGCAACCAGACCTCTGAAGCTGGAGAAACCCAATAGAGACCCCTGGCAGTGCTGAGATGCTTAAAATGCCACTGGATCCAAAGACTTTCTACCCATTGGCCTGCGATCATCCTGCATTTGGCATCATTGTTTCGTGAGTCTGAAGAGTACCTTATAGATTGCTATTGGACATATGGGACTTATGGACTTGATCTGGACTGGGCTGGGACATTTTCTCAATATTCAATTGTTCTTGGATATAAATCTTTCTTTTAAAAATCACTTTATTGGGGGCTCATGCAACTCATCACAATCCATCCATCCATCCATTGTGTCAAGCACATTTATACATTTGTTGCCATCATCGTTCTCAAAACATTTGTTTTCTACTTAAGCCCTTGGTATGAGGTCTTTATTTCCCCTTGCCTCCCCTACCCCTCTCACAAACCCTTGCTAATTTATAAATTATTATTTTGTTATGTCTTACAATGCCCAACATCTCCCTTCACTTACTTTTCTGTTGTCTGTTCCTCAAGGAGGGGGTTATATGCAGATCCTTGTGATCTGTTCCCCCTTTCTACAACACCTTCCCTCCACCCTCCCTGTATTGCCACTGTCCCAAAGGGATAATCTGTTCTGAATTCCCCATGTTTCTGGTTCCTATCTGTACCCATATACATCCTCTGTTCCAGTCAGATTTGTAAGATAGAACTGGAATCATGATAGTGATAGGGAGGAAGCATTAAAGAACTATAGGAAAGTTGTAAGTTTCATTGTTGCTACACTGCACCCTGACTAGCTCATCTCCTCACCGCGATCCTTCTGTAAGAGGATGTTCGGTTGCCTACAGATGAACTGTGGGTCTCCACTCCACACATAAACCCTTTTCATATATACATATGAGTTTCTATGAATTTGTTTCTCTCGTCTACCAGGACTAACACATTACCATAGGCAAAGGGGAAAGAATTCTTGTGGAAGGGACATTGAGTGTATGTCAGTGGTGGTAGAATAATTTGGAAAAGGATATTAACGGAAGAGTATCATCAATGACACCACAATATACAAGTAGACGTATGGAATTGGAGAATGTTCTGTTGTGCATATGTGTGCAACAATTCGGAGAAAAAACAATTACATGAATAACAGTGAGTAAGAAGAAGAAAAAAGTGCTGGAGAATTGAAGATGGTGACAGTAGTACAATTTCTCTGATGATGTGTTTGAATTGTGACATGTGGATGAAGTGCTAATAAAACCATTAAAAACGTATCTCTTTCAAGTCAAACAAAGTCCCAAAGACCACACCTTTCAGGAGCAATAAGCTGTGACCCGACAGATTGGTTGAAGATTGTCAAGATTGAGAAGTGGAGACCGACATAAAATGTATGCCACAAAGACGAAAATGGATACCTTACCATTTTTAGACAAGTCTTACTCTCTTGAGATTTTAGGTGCAGCCATTACTGTTGTTTGATTAATAGTTTTCTGGGCATTAATAATGCCCCTTTAAATGGGCTCTTCTTTGTGTAATTTAAAATGCGGTTTTCCTGTATTAAATGCCTATAGAGCTCATGCTTGGGAGGATATGTTTGGGGGAGGTGGTGGTTTATCCTCAAAAGAGAGGCGACCGGGCTGAGGTCCGGTGGCATAGTGGTTGTGCGCGGGACTGTGGCCCACTGGGTTGGAGGTTCAATTCCAGCTCCCAGGGGCAAAGGCTGGGCCTCCTACTGCCACCACCAGAGGGCAGTGATGCCAAAAAAAAAAAAAAGAGAGAGGCGACCACAGCTTCGAAATACCTGAGAACTCCTTGTCAATGATGGAAAGCCTGCAGCGAGTTAAACACAGGGCAAGCCAGGAGTGAAACAGGTGCGGGGCAGATGGAAACGGATGACAAAAGTCTGTTTGCAGCCGAGTCAGAGCAGCGGGGTCTCCAACGAAGAGTTCTTGCTGGAGAAATATTCAGGAGAGATGGTGACTTGGGATGTGTTGCCTCTTCCAACTAAGGGTTTTTCTTGCTATCCACATTAGTCAGTAGCAGATCTTGTGCTTTCGGCATTAACTTCTGTTTATCACCCTCCGACCCCCACCCCCATCCCACCCCAAAGATAGGCCTTTTCTGGAGGGTTAACAGATGATGATAAACTTTGACTCACTGGAAGGTCTCAGACACTTTGGGGTGTAATGTCGCCCAGTGGAGTGGAGCAGAAGGTCAATTTTAGATGACCTTTCCCATTGGAAACACAGCTTTCTGCTGCAGGAAGTATTTACAAGATCCGGTCGCTAGGCGCAGGAATCAAACCCATGGCAGTGAGTTTGGAGTCCTTTTGTGTTTTGGTCTTCTGATGGTTTTTTGTTTGTTTCTTTGTTTTTATGTCTTTCATCTTCTGCATTATTCTCTTCCCTCCAATCTTCTACTGAGCCTTATTAGAGAATTAGAACTTCTGGGTAGCTTTTGATTTGGGATTTTAATCAACATATTTTGAGTTCAGTTTTTCACTATTTTTTTTCTTCCCACAACACAGTACTTACTGGCTTCTTCCCATGAGATCTAAATGCTGAATCCCTGCCTGTCTTGCAAACCCTATCCATCTTTATAGCCCACTTCTCCCGGCGAGTTTTCTCTCTCTTTTTCCAAACCAGAGTGTGCAGACTCACCGACCCGATGGAACTGCCCCTGGCCCAACCTACCTTCTAGTCTTTTACTTTCCTCTTTCAGGTCCATAACCTGGCTGTCCACTCTCCATGCCGTGAGCCTTCTAGCCAACTTTTCTTCCTGCCCCTCTGGCCTTTCCCTCCCCGACTCCTGGCTGGCTTCTATCTCTCTCTCTGGGCTGCGGGGACCTCTCTCTTTTCTTCCAAGTAGCTGCCCTGGCTTATTTCATCTACCTGGTGCCTTCTCTCTGTTCACATGCTTACAGAGCCTGCTTTCTTGTTTATATCAAATTAGGACCCAACACACACACACACACACACACACACACCCTCCACTCTTGTGTTCTTCCACTTTGGTAGGGAATGACCTCACGTTGTCCACCCAGCTGCCCATAGCGGACACCTGAACAATGCTGTTTTCACTTTCTGATAATCTTGTTTCTTTAACTAACCCCACCTTCCCACCAAACACCATTACCGTGGGTCCTCCATAGCCACAGGTGCTGCATCCGTGGCCTCACTCAGCTGTGCATAGATGGTATAAGATAGGAAAGTGAGAACTTATAATTTATCAAGAATTCATGAGAGTGGCACAGGGGAGGGAGGGAGGGGAAAAGAAGGAG